>JADRCD010228487.1:19789-33750 GCA_019843815.1 Montemys delectorum
GCCTGCCTCTGCCTCCCAAGTACTGGGATTAAAGGTGTGCGCCACCACCGCCCGGCGGAAGAAATTCTTTGTTTGTTTGTTTTGTTTTTTTTTTTTTTTTTTTTTTTTTTTTTTAGTTTTTCTAGACAGGGTGAAAGAAATTCTTAAAAGCTCAAGTTGACAAAAACTAGTAGGAGATTGATGCAGCCGTCAAATGTCTTCAAGTGAAGAAAAGCCAAGAGCCAGGATGATTTTGCTGGTGAATTCTATCCAATACTAAAGGAACAATTCCTATCCATCATCCTCAAACAGCTCCAAAAGAGTGAAGAGGAGGCAACACTTCCAAACTCATTTCCTGGGCTCAGTGTAGCAGCTCTTAAATAAAGGACACTGCAGAAAGGGGAAGAACCTGTACACTGACACCCACTGATAAAGACCAACTGATGCAAAACAAACAAAAAAGCAAGCAAGCAAGCAAGCAAAAAACCCCACCTCATTAAAACAGGAGACCAGCTTCAAGTAGAATATATTCCTGGAATGCAAAGATGGTTCATCACTCCAGAATGTATCAAGGTAATATTGATAGCACAAATGCAGAAGTAAATTTTCAACATTTTTTGCTAAATTCCATTCATTGAAACTAAGTGACTGGGTCTAATCACATTCAAAGGGGGGAGGGGAATTACATAAAGTCATGAAGAACAGAAGATAAAGGTCACCAGGGACCACTACAGAAGCCAGCTACCTCTATCTGTTACTTTTGCACTACTATAAACAAATATTTGACAATAAAAAAAACCTCAGGAAAGAAATATTTATTTTGGCCCATGATTTTGGTAGTTTCACAGTCTACTGTGATGGAGGCTGTGGTAAGGCAAAGCCTGTCACATACTGGCAACATGGAAAGCAGACAAAATAAATACAGGGATAGTCTGGAGGCAGGGCCAGTCCCCAAGAACACATCGTATTACGGCCTCCAACTATGACCCACCCCCTTACCTTTGGCAACCTCCCATAATGCTATCACATTAGGAATCATATGTTAATACCTTCATGAGGTCTGAGCCATAATATTCTAAGAGTTTCTGGAAATACATTTCACAGACACTTCTAAAATTGTAATTTGTTGATCCCCTAGATATTCTCAGCCCAATCATGTTTTTAATTAAGACTAGCCATCACAATAAAAAGACAGTAAGTAGTATATAATCAGGGAAAAAGAGATTCATGAGTGTTACCCCTAATCTCTCTTACCAGTGAGTGTATAAATCCTTTGAGGATACACCATAGATAAAATGAACTGATAATTCATCATTCAGAGCACAACTCTTTTTTTGGGGGGAGGGGGGACTTCATTTTTTCTTTTTCTTTTTTTTTTTTTAGATATTTTCTTTATTTACATGTAAATTTCTCCTTTCCCAGGTTCCCCTCCAAAAACAAACAAACAAAAACAACAAGAACAAACAAACCCCTTTTGCCTCCCCCCTCCCCATGCCTGCCACCCCACCCTCTCCCACTTATTGGCCCTGGCATTCCCCAACACTGGGACACAAAACCTTCACAAGGCCGAGGTCCTTTCCTCCTATAGATGATCGAATTTGTGATCCTCTACTATACACATGCTGCCAGAACATTCAGTCTCACCATGTATAGTCCTTGATTGGTGGTTGGGTCCCTGGGAACTCTGAGGGTACTAGTTAGTAATTGTTGTTCGTCCTAAGGGACTGCAAACCCTCAGCTCCATAGAACCTTTCTCTAACTCCTTCACTGGGGACCGTGTACTCAGTTCAATGAATGGCTGTGAGCCTCTCCATCTGTATTGGTCAGGTATTGTCAGAGCCTCTCAGGAGATAGCTATGTGCTTGTCCTTCCTTCCGTCTCTCAGAGCACAACTCTTGAGATTATGAAATGATAGTACCTATAAATAGCCATACTAGGCCAACAAGGTTAAATAGAACTGTCTCTGTCAACCCACATATATGGAAATACCAACCAAAGATCATTATTCTGAGTATACTGGTAGCACAATGCCAACATGACTCAACTATCAAATATCTACTTGGAGAAATAACTCCAAAACATACAAAGGGCTGGAAATAGTAAATGTGTGGGAATCACCAAGATTTTTCCTCACAGTCTAACAAGGAAAACTGAAAATCTCTCTAACCCTGTTGTCCTAATTAGCTTCAGCTGTCAACCTGGCGCTCAGCCTTCCTAATGCTGTGACTCTAATATAGTTCCTCCTACTGCGGTAGCCCCCAACCAAAACATTATTTTTTTGTTGTTGTTGCAACTTCATAACTGTAATTTGCTGTTATGAACAGTAATGTAAATATCTGAATTTTCCAATGGTTTTAGGTGACCCCTGTGCAAGGGTTATTCAACACTCCCCAGGAAGTCTTGACTGATAGCTTGAGAACTACTGGTCTAGAGTCATCTGAAGAAGTCTGGGAGAATTGCCCAGATCAGACTGGCCTGAGACTTTATCTGTGAGAGATGGTCTTGATTGGTAATTGGTGTGGGAAGGCCCAACACAGTGTCAGCAGCACCATCCCTAGGCAGGGAGACCTGGGCTGTGTAAGAAAGCTAACTGAGCATAAGGCAGGGAATGACTCAGTAGAAGCATTCCCCCGTGTTTTAGTTCCTGCTTAAGTCTCTGCCCTGACTACCTTTACTGACTGTCTGGCACCTAAAAGTGTAAGCTGAGATGAACCCTTCCCTCTGGTTTTGTCATCATGTTTACCTCAGCAACAGAAGCCACGTTAGAGTGCCCACCAAACTCTTCTTTGCAATCAGGAATAAAATCTGCAGTAACATAGAGACTTCTCTCTAGGAACAAACTCCAGCAGAAAGGTTAGTTCACATGCTATGCATAGCCATGGCTGAACATCTAACTGAATCAATCCTCATTTGTGAGATTATTACGCCGAAGACGGTCACTAATCCAACTCACAGACACACTAAGCATTCACCTGACACCTCCTAAGCCCCAGTGAACTCTTGATAAAGAACATTTGATTAAATGTGACATTATTCAAAAACACCTAGCACACATATTCAGAATACCAACAACTCTTTGAACATTTCCTACATGCCAATATATAATTCCTAGAAAGCGAAGGTCCAAGAATATTCTCCATAGAAATGCATATGGCTGTACAATCTGGGGATGCCAAAGAAGCCTCAACAAACTAAATTAGAAACCCTAAACTTGTAGTCACTTGTCACTTTTGCTGTCAGTCACAGCAGTAACTGAGTCCTGTATCCAATTTAAGGCAATGTTGTCACTCCATAGATGGAGAACTGTGCTACCTCCAAATTATAAGGAAGTCAATCATTTGCATGAGTCCTTTCATTGAAAGAACTTTTCAATTTTGTGCCCAGACAGTGAGATAAAATAATGAGTTCAAATTGCAGTATGTTAAAAATGTTGCCATTTTTAGTGGACAAAAAAATTATGCCACCCTTTGTATGTCAAAATGACTAACATACATAATATGGAATTTTGCCTTTTGTGCCCATAAAATTGGATAAAAGTTGGTTTTAGAAATTTGTGTGTAGTTAGGAAAATCATATACCATAAATGACTTAATCATAAATATAAATTACATGTGTGAGAATAGAACTGCACAGCTTGTGACATCATAACTCTTGCAATAAGTCTCTCTTGACATTACAACAAATTAGCAAAAGCTTAGTGGCTTGAATGAATGCAAACATGTATCTTCCTACCCTGGCTGTCTGGCATCTGACACAGTCTGCATGGCATTAAAATAAGACCTACCTTCCTCTTCACATCTAGAGCAGAATTTTTTTGAGCTTTCTCTGACTTCTCAACGTTGTCTGGATTGCTTGACTTTAGGGCCCTTCCCCCATATGAAAGCCAGCAAAGGTGGACATGGTCTCCTCCACACTTACTCTGAATACTTCCCTGTTTCCATCTCCCACTCTTAAAGACATTAGATTCATGGAGAATATTCTTTGTTTTAAAAATCTTATGCTTAACTTTCTCCATTCTGTGTGCCACTGTGATTCCTCTTTCTCATATAGCAGAGCAGAGACACAAATCCTGGGAATTGAGAATTGGGAATTGGGATTGGGAATTGGGTACCTCCCATTGTTATAATATCACCTACATTATAATACGGGTGACATTTTTCTGCCCAACACAACTGTTAATTCCAAAGTTTGTTGTATATAGTATGAAGAACAGTTTCTGAGCATTAGAGAGATGCTGCTTGCTGCAGCTCACTCTTGGCAGTGCCCAAGAAAATCGAAGAGGCCTGACTGACTAATTTGAAGGTGCAACCCATTTTTCTCTTCAAGCAACTGTTGACATTCCAGTAATTAGGGTACCAATCCTGCAAATCTCTAGAAATTGAACAGAAGGTGAGACTCATAAGTCACCTGACCTAGCCTTCTGTTTACAAAAATAACCATTTGACTCCCAGGACTGAGAGTTGATAATTCACTACAGTAAATGGTATCCAGTATTACTCTAGATGCAGAAGATGAGATGGAGTCCAGAGACAGAATGATTAAAGTCTTCTCAACATCTATCCATTGAGGAACATAAGTGTAAAGAAAACAACTCCCAGGATACCTGCCAGGTGCACTAGAAGAAGCAGAATTTAGTTCCAGAGTGCAGAAGCAGCATGGGAAGTGGTTAGTTGATGTCTGTCAGGGATGGGATATACAACAGCAGTAATCCATCTGAATGAATGGGAAGGATTCAAGTGATTTAGTGATTCAAGTGCAAAATTCTGGTAAAAAAAAAAAAAGGATAGATTCAAATAAAAGACTTGTTACTAATACTAAAAAAAACAGCATTTGCACTGGGGTTTATACTGGAATCTATTGATTATCCAAGTTAAAAGATTCCTAAGAAGTGAACCATTCCCATAACTAATACCTACTGGAAAATTCTGCCTGCCCATATCACCAAGGGCACTTCCTCCTGACATCAAGTTCCTCTGGGAGATGAATAAAGACATTCTCCCACTCTAGAAATGGCCTGGCTGACACTAAAGAAATAACAGATGTGATTTATTCAGCCTTAAAAAATTATATTAAATTATATACTTGCTTTGCATGTCTTAAAGGGTTTTTTTTTTTTCAAGTTCATTTTCAACAAAGGTAATTTTTTGTTCCTCTGACCCTGTTGTCAACAGCAGGACAAAGAGACCATGAGTGTATTTAAGTGACTACATCCTCTTTCATGACTGCAAGAGAAAGTCATGCAGGTTGGACATCTGCAAAAATGTGTGAGCACATTTCCCACTCTAAATTGTATGCATTTTTTTTTATTAAAAAAGAAGTTCCATTTAGTTGTGGGGTCTTAAAGGAAGGCCACCCATGCTTGGTTGTTATTGCCATTGTTTCTAAGCATAGTGAAAAGGATTCAAAGGAGGCAGTAAAAATGCTTTCTTGTAGAGAGAACTTGGGCAAAACAAGCTGATGAACAAAACAATGAAAACAGTGACCCAAAGAGTTAGACCTCAAAGCAATGCCTTACCCATCTCTTTGGATAGAAGACTATGAACAAAACGGGGGAGAGATGACAAGTGTAAAACTGCTGTTTTGTGCCAAGGATTGTGTTCAATTTAATTCTCCAGTCCATTCTTTGCAGTAAAGTCTCTAGAGAGGACATTACGCCAGACTATAAATTTAAATTAATTCAAACCATTATTAACTCTCATCATGACAGTTTCTGTAGTTCCCTGCACATCCCTTCTATATCATCTCTAGGACCCTGGGTTGTATCCTTAAAACTCACAGCCTCCTCAAACCCTGATAATCCCAGGAGGCACTGCCCATGACAACCTTTAATGTTGGTCTCACACTTTACCCCTTCTACAGTCTCTCACTGAGAAACAAGTATTTCTGCCAAGTACCTAATTCTGGAGTTTCTACATTCATCAGCTCTTAGCCTATCAGGCCAAGTTTTGTTTCTGCTACCGTTGCCATACCACAGTCATGCTTGAGGTCCATGCAGAGGTAGGAGGAAGAATCTGAAATTCTACCCAGAGTGCTTTTCATTGTAACTCCTAGGTACCAAGGGTGAATCTTCAAGGCCACCATGAAACTGTTCCCTATAAGGTCTACATTTGACACAGTCTTAACCCCTGGCTTAAAGACCATTATCCCATACAGATTCCATTCAGGACTCATCTTTTTCCTTCTCTCATTAGACATCTGTAGAAATCTATGCCTTTCATTTCCTTGAGCCAATGACCCTTGTGACATGTGACACAGCTATAAATTGATTAATCAAATGCACAAAGGCATCCCTAAATTACGACTTTTGCTCCAAGGAGACTATATCTACAAATAAACAAAGCTTTGGAAAGTTAATAAGTTGATGCAGTTTTTACAGGTTGGAGTTGGAACACCAGGTCTTCTTTACTCCAAGTGATTCCATCTTCAGACTTCCTAAACATAGCTTATGCAACATGCCTAAGAAAGAACATCAGTTTATGAAAGTGCCAGACTTCTTCTTTTAGTTCTGATGGTTCCAGTGCATCCGTCTCATCTCAGGATCTAATTTAGTCTCTCCATTTAAGGCTGGGGGGATCGAAGTGCAAATATCCCTAAGTGTTCTTACTCATTACTTGCTCATGGACCACCCAAGGACTCTACCTCCTGCACATCTACTGCCTTAGAAGGCTTTTTGATTTCTTTGCTAGGTGTCACATGGAAGCTCTAAAATGCTGGGATTTGTGTCACCACGAGCCAGGAAGTCAAATCTTCATAGTTTATAAAATTTGAGAATTTCCTGAGGTTGTCTGTAGAATGCAGCAAAGTAGCCACAACTCCAGGAAAAGACATGATAAGGTATTCCTCAATTAGTAGCAAACCTGCAAAAAATAATCCACTTGACCATGTCTCCCAAGAATGCTCCTGACACACCTACAAGGATACAGGTAAGACTCTGGGCTCAACTTAATAAAGAAAGTTGTCTCGAGGGAAGATAATTTTTTGTTTGTTTTATATCAAACAACTTTTATTACTCATTTTTTTTGTTTTTTGTTTTTGTTTGTTTTTGATATTTTCTTTATTTACATGTCATATGATTTCTCCTTTCCCAGTTTCCCCTCCAAAAAACAAACAAACACACAAACAAAAACAACAAGAACAAACCCCTGTTGCCTCCCCCCCATGCTTGCCACCCCACCCTCTCCCACTTATTGGCCTTGGCATTCCCCTACACTGGGGCACAGAACTTCATAGGGCCAAGGGCCTCTCCTCCCATTGATGATTGACTTTGCAATCCTCTACTATGCACATGCTGCCAAAACAATCAGTCCCACCATGTGTACTCCTTGGTTGGTGGTTGAGTCCCCGGGAGCTCTGAGGGTACTAGTTAGTTCATATTGTTGTTCGTTCTAAGGGGCTGCAAATCCTTCAGCTCCTTTGGTCCTTTCTCTAACTCCTTCATTGGGGAACCTGTACTCAGTTCAATAGATGGCTATGAGCCTTTACATCTGTGTTAGTCAGATACTGTCAGAGCCTTTCATGAGATAGTATATCAGGCTGGATTGTCCTTCCTTCAGTTTCTGCTCCATAGTTAGTCTCTGCAACTCCTTCCGTAGGTATTTTGTTCTCCCTTTTAAGAAGGAATGAAATGTCCACCTTTTGGTCTTCCTTCTTCTTGAGTTTCTTGTGGTTTGTGGGTTGTTCTTCCTGTATTCCAAACTTCTGGGCTAATAATCACTTATCAGAAAGATAATTCTTTATTATGTGGAACCTCTCCCAGAAAAGCTTGAAGTTCTAAAATATTCTGGAGTCAATCTCGTTGCTTGTTCCTTATTCAGATTCTTTCAAGAAAAAAAATGAAAAGAAAATCTTTCTTTTTTGAGTTATTTATTTATTTTATGTGAGTACATTGTCATTGTCTTCAAACACAGCAGAAGACAGCATTAGATCCCATTACAGATGGTAGTGAGCCACCACGTGGTTGCTGGGAATTGAACTCAGACCTTTGGAAGGACAGTCTTAACCACTGAGCCATCTCTCAAGCCCCAAGAAAAAGCTTTCAATGTTTTAAGATCTAAACAGCCTGCTGCTGTTTCCATTAGAAGCTGCCATTTATTGGGGGGGGGGAGATTTTAATGTATTAAAGCTGTGAAACATCTTTCTCCAGTTAATGAAAGCTGATGTAGGAGCATCCTGAAAAGAGACTAAATACGAGAAGTCAAACAGCCCAACTGTAGAGACTGTG
Source organism: Montemys delectorum (assembly GCA_019843815.1). Classification (NCBI taxonomy): domain Eukaryota; kingdom Metazoa; phylum Chordata; class Mammalia; order Rodentia; family Muridae; genus Montemys; species Montemys delectorum. The sequence continues at coordinate 27,990 of JADRCD010228487.1, forward strand.
GCTCTGTGAAGAAAGGTTCTCAGAAAGCTCTACACTGAAAATGTCAACCAACAGAGAAGAAAATAGAAAAACCACCTTTTGGTGGCTACTAATGAAATAACTGAGGCAGGAAGTATCAGTACTAAGAGCCTCAGATGAAAGCTTCTTAGAGAGCTCAGGGCTTCCATGGTGACAAATGCTGGCTACAGGGGTTGGGGGCAACTATAAATTTGAGATCAAGCTGTCACAGTCTCACCTGCTTCCTAGAGTGCATACAGAGGACACAGTACTTTCCAGAAAGTGGTTTTGCCAAATGCTTGCCCTGAGTCTAATTAAGCATTCATATCCAATTTTTAGTTCATGCCAGAGTTAGAACTAGAAACCCAAAACCAAAGCAAAGTATTCAAAAATTTCAGAAAGAAGAGCCCTCTCAGGTAATTATGCCTGGTGCCTCCAAAGATTTCAACAAGTCTGAGTGATTAAATAAATAAATAAATAAATAAACAAATAAATAAATAAAATGGAAGTTGAACTATGTTAAAAGATGCTTAAGAGACATAAGAAGCAACTGTCACAGGAGTTAGAGTCTAGTTTAGATGCATCAACTGTGATACTTGGATAATAAAGGCATCGACTGGTTATTTGATGGATATGGCCTTCATTTTTTTACAGACTTGTATTTATAGATAAAACATTGTATCTATAATTTGCTTTAAAATTCAGCATACAAAAATATGCAACCAATACAGTAAAATACAAATATTTGTGTCTGCACGGCATGTCTAGGGTGGCTCAGATGCCATAGTGTTTTCTCTACTCTTTGACATTTGACATAACTATTTTCAATAGAGCTATATCATCCTAGTGGCTTTGGGATAAATTGGAGTAAGAGGAACATGTAGATCCTAAGAAAGCTCTTCCCCTATGCTTTGAAAGTCCAACATCAAGAGCAATGGTTTACCTCTTCATTATCTTATAAAGGAGAGTGTCTCCAGAGAAACAAAGTGACTTTGCCCAAATCTCCCATCACTAGCGGCATACCCAACATCTTCCCTCTGTGCCAGGCACTGTGTAGTCTTGCAGTCTTTGAGCTTTTGGCCAAAAGGGACATAGAGTCGGAACAGGGTAGCTTATATTACTATCAGAAATCTAAGGTGAACAGCCTGGAATGTCCTTTCTTGGCCTCAGTTAGACTCGCTGGCTAGAGGAAGGGCTGAGAGCAAGCATTTCCAAGTCAGGATATAGCAAGGTCAGTGGAAGGATGTAACAAATCAGAAGATATTCTTGAATGACAAGAAATCCAAAACTCCTCCTTTGGATTTTTTTCTGTGCTCTCAATGTGAAATATTTCTCGTAAGCTCATGTGTCTGAGCAGTTGAGTCCCAGCTGATGTTTAGGAAGATGGTGAATTCCTCGGGAAGTGGAGCCTTGCTCCAGGAAGTGTGTCCCTGAAGATGAACCTTGAGTCTTTATAACCCAGTCCCTTCCTGTTCATGCTCTTCTTCTTCGTAAGGATGGAGGAAATGGGACCCCCATCTCCTGCTCCCATTACTATGGTTCCCTGCCTGCTGCTATGACTTCCTCAACACAAGGGACTGAATCCCTTGGGAATTGTGAGCCAGAATGAGCTTGTTCTCCCTTAAGTTGCTTTTATCGTGATATTTTATTATAGCAATGGAAAGATAGCTAAGACGGAAGTTTTTCATCCTCGTGACAAAGACACACATAGACTTTGGGGCTCAGTCAAGCCCTGCAGGACTGTCCTATCCCGAAGAAAGAACTTCCTGATATAAAAGACGGCTCCCAAACTTAGCCAATGCTTAAAAGCCTCCATTTTTACCTTTCTCTCCAAAAGATACTCATCTGCCTCCGTCGTAAGCCGCAGACCACTGCCTTATCAGCAAGAGGGCCATTTAATAACAAATTATGCAGATTTCCTCACATTTTTTTTTTTGCCCAGAAAAACATTTGCTTATCAAAATATGTACTTCATATTAGCTCAGGAAACCAAAGAGACGGGGAAAAGATCTTCATTCTGTTGCAGCAATAAAGGTTTCCTTCTCGAGCGATAATCAAGTCTGCATAATTAAAACCGCTCCAACTGCTGAACTCATTTTCAGACTGGAGCTTTCTTCCTGTAGCAACACTTACACGCAAAGTTCTGCTGTGAATGAATTTAACCGTGAGTCTAATTACAATTTTAATGAATATCTCCAGCCCTGCATGTAAAAGTGCACTCTAAGGCTTAGCTCTCCGTTAGGGTGTTTTAAGGTCTTTTCATTTTTAATATAAAGGAATGTGTTTGGCAAAATGATTGTGCAGAAAGGAAATACTCTTTTTGGTTTCTGTTTGGTTCTGTTTTGATGATCAAGTGGAAAATGCAAAATGCCAGCTATTTTATAGAGCCTGTGTGGTGTGGAGACATTTAACCTTCAATTGCCAAATATTAAAGATGGGCAACACCTGGACAGGTTTGTATAACCTCTCCACTTTGGTGTGAATATGTCAAAATCCCGAAATCCAACAACATTTTATAAAATGAGGTAAAAGAAAGGGAAGTATAGACTTTTCTTCTTTAAAAAAACACTTTGAAGAAGAACACAAATGTTGAGATAGCCCCACTCATCACCCATGGTCTAGGAGGGCCTATGTTCTTCAGAATAGTCCTCCATTAATGGCTCTGTTGGGACCCTGAGGTTAACATAAAAAGTAGGACAGAGTGGGGGAATTTGGGAAAGCTTGTTTCTTTCAACAGCACATACGATGCTACACAGTGTTATTGTTGCTGTTGTTATTGTTGCTGCTGCTGCTGTTGTTGTTATTGTTGTTGCTGCTGTTGCTATTGTTGCTATTGTTACTGCTGCTGTTGATGCTGTTGTTGTTGTTGCTGCTGCTGCTGCTGTTATTGCTATTGTTATTGTTATTGCTGCTGTTGCTGTTGCTCTTGTTGTTTGACAGAGTCTCATGTAGCCCAGGTTGGGATACATTATGGCTGTCTGGCCTTGAGCTTCTAATCGTCCTGCCTCTACTTCCTTGGTGCTAGGATTATGCCTGGCTCTGTCACCTTCACCCTTGGTTAGTACATCCACATAAACAGAGCTGCCAATGCCTCCCTCTAGTCCTCTAAGAATCACTGTGAGGATGACACAGAATGAGTATGGGAATAGCCAGCCCTTGGTCTCTCCCATTGGCAAGGACTTTGAGCTTCCTCCCTCCCTTTCTTCACAGGCTGTTCCATTTCTTCTCTAGGTTTATGTCCTAGTTGTCTAATCAACTCAATGGCTAAGAACTGAATAGACAAGATGATGCTCCCTAGTTCTATGACAACAAAAAAGAGACATATGATACACAGTCTTTTTAAAGATTTATTATTATTATTATTATATTTTACTTATTCATGCTCAATGCCCCCTCCTGATCACTCCTCCCATAATCTTTCCCCCATCTCCTCCCCCTTCTCCTCTGAGTGGGTGGAGGTCTCCCTGGGTATCCCCCACCATGGCACATCAAGTCTCTATAAAGCTAGACACAGCATCACCCACTGAGGCCAGACAAGGCAGCCCAGCTAGAAGAACATATTCCAGAGATAGGCAACAGCTTTTGGGATAGCCCCCACTCCAGTAGTTTGGGACCCACATGAAGACCAAGCTGCACATCTGCTACATGTGTGTGGGGAGGCCTGGTTCCAATCCAGTTCTTTGGTTGGTAGTTCAGTCTCTAAGAACCCCAAGGGTCCAGGTTAGTGGACTCTGTTGATCTTCCTGTGGAGTTCCTTTCCCCTAAGGGACCCCAATTCCTCCTCCTATTCTTCCATAAGAGTTCCCAAAGTCCGTGCACTGTTTGGCTGTGGGTGTTTGCATTTGTCTGAGTCAGCTAGTGGGTGGAGTATCTTAGAGGCAGTCATGCTAGACTCTTTTCTGCAAGCATAACAGAATATTATTAATAGTGTCAGAGATTGGTGCTTGCCCATGGGATGGGTCTCAAATTGGTCTGGTTACTGGTAGCTACTCCCTCAGTCTCTGCTCCATGCCCTGTCCCTGCATTTCTTATAGTCAGGACAAATTTGGGGTTGAAAGTTTTATGGGTGGCTTGGTGTCCCTATCACTCCATTGAGGTTCCTGCCTGGCTACAGGAGGTGGCCTTTTCAGGTTCCATATTCCCAGTGCTGTCATTCACAGCTAAGGACACCTCCATTGATTCTTGGGCACCTCCCTTATCCCAGGTTTTTGTCTCTTTCTAGAGAAGCCTTCTACTTCCCCACCCCCATCAGTTGATTTTTAATAAAAAAAAAGTCAAAACTACACAATGGAAAAAAGAAAGCATCTTCAACAAATAGTGCTGGTCTAACTGGATGTCTACATGATATGCAGTCTTATAGGCAGGATTTAAAAAATCGAAGGGCTTCTAGCAGAGGCAGCTGTGATAGAAAGGATAAGACTAATAACAATGTGTGTTTGAAAAGCAATAGAAATGAGATGCAAGTGTTTGACCAGGATCTCTTACAATGGGCTTGTCTTTATGTTCATACTGTCTGCCTTAATGTTGCATGAGCATAAATATTATTAGGGAGAGTTTTTATAGTATACATTTTAATGACAAAAGCCTGTTACAGAGCAGTAAAAGCAACATGAAACCATTTTGGTTCATAATATATATGTATGCATATTATAAATATGTGTTGCATATGTTTAAAAATTTGTGTGTTGCATGTGTTTTTATACATGTAAAAGGAAATGAATTTCGATAATATTCAACTTTAGACTGTAATAACATAATAATATTTTCCAAAACACTTATTGACTCAAATATAAGAAAATATATCATATTCCCTAATTTACCTCAAAGGAATAAATAAAATAAAATATACAATAAAATAAAAGCTAAAGTGAAGAAAACTACTGCATTCCTAGCCTAAACACATGACACCTTATTTCTCTGTTGTCTATAGTCAAGTATTTATTATGTGTTTTCCAGTTCCCCTTATAACAATCACTGTTCTTATACAAGTGCAGTTTTTTTTCTTAGTCCAACAACAGAGGAATGGGTAAAGTGTGGTATGTACACATAATGGACTTTAATGCAGACATAGGAAACAATGAAGTCATGCTGTCTTCAAGAGGAGGAGTACAACTGGTGTTGATTATATTAAGTGAATTAAGCCAGTCACAAATGCCAACTATGTTTTCTCTCATTTGTATTCCTAGATTTTCTAAGCACAGAGAGCATGCACATATGACATGAGAGCATAACTAAACCTGTTCAGGGAGTGAGGAGACCAGTATGAATGAGGAAGGGCAAGGAGAGGGAAGGCTGCTGACTATGTTCCCTGTAAACTTACACAGGTGCTTAAATAAAAACAAGGAGAAATCGTCTCACCATCTTTCAAGTCTCCACACTAGAGTTTAAAACAAAAATTCTATGTCCATTTTCAACAGTAAAACCAAAAACAAGGACAGATAACATATATACTTTCCAAAAGGAACTTAGTATAGCAGGGCCAGATGACACAAGTCCACAATGCCAGCTACATAGGAAGCCTACAGATGATGTCAGGTCAGAGATGACCAGGCCTGCCCAGTTTACAGACTGAATTCAAGGTCAGCCTGGAAAACTCATTAAGACCTACTCTCAAAATAAAAGGTAAAAAGAGGGTTATGGGTAGAGATTAGTGGTGCAAAGGTTGTTTGATAAGGTGAGGGGCCCTAGGCTCTATCCTCAGCACATACAGTACACATACACACACACACACACACACACACACACACACACACACACACACACA
>JADRCD010228487.1:33760-43801 GCA_019843815.1 Montemys delectorum
ACACACACACACACACACACACACACACACACACACACACACACACACAAATTTAATAGCTCATTGAATCTGTTTATTGTTCTCCAAAAATCACACCGGAAAATGCCAGCAAGTTGTCTGAGGATTGAACTATGAATAGAAATGAATGAAAAACAAGGTCAACAAAATAGGGTGGGAAGGGGAGAATGACTGACATTAAGGCTTTTAACACTAGGAAGGCTTTTAACTCTAGGAAATGATTGGGCTGTCACCAAAGGTGTAGGAAATGTAGGTGGGACTGAAAAATACTCATTAAGACAAACATAGTAAGCATTATGAAATGAATAAATTTCACATTGGGTGACCAATCTAAGATACCAACATATTTATCCCCCCTGTCTCTCTCTGTCTCTCTGTGTATGTGTGTCTCTCTCCCCCTATGTCTCTGTCCCTCTCTACATATGTGTGTATATGTACATGTGATGTTATTCAAATTAGTTAGAAACTTGAACAATGTTTTCAAAATGAAAACATTTCTTGAAGAAATGGTTCGCTGCTCCCAATATTATGTATTTAATTTGCTCTCTTAGTTTTAGCACTGATAATGCTAAGACTGTATGGTTACAAACAATAAAAGTTTTTAATACAAAAGTTTTTGTATTAAAAAATTATACATCTGTCTATATGATTTTTCAAAGCAAGTTTTGTTTTACTGTATTAAGCGGGCTGTTTCGATGAAGGCAAAGCTGTGATGTTCAACTGGAAAGATAGCATGTGTGAAAGTACCTGTCAGTAACAACCCTTTATAAAACATTTAAATGTTTGTAGCTGCTTTGTGAAAAACTATTTGCAGGATGGTGAGGGGTGGGAGGGGGCATCTGCAGCCTGTCAACTGGGGAACAATTTACAGACAAATATCACTGTAACCTAGTCACATTACGACTCAGAGTAGATATTTCACGTTGTCAGAGCTGTGCCATAAAAGGTGATATTTATATAAATACATACACACAGAGAGATGTGATATATATGGACACTACAAAAAGCCTAGTAATTCATTTCAGCTGTGGCTACAAAGAGCTAAACGGCTTCATGGAGAAAGTGAACAGAGATGACTCAGGAGGATCACATGGCACAGATACTTGGATCTTGAAAAATTATGCAATATACTTACCTGAAACGCGGCCATTATTTTTATAAGTCAAATATCAGGAGAGTCCCAATACACCTTTAATTTTAAGACTCGGTTCTTCTTAGTCTTTTTATAGGGGTTGAATCATGTTGGAAGGAAAATTCCAACCAAATGAAAACCAGTTCTTGCCAATAGCTAGCTTCAACCTCAGATCCACATCCAGCAAAATTATACAACTTAAAATGCAGTCAGGGTAATGCTTCAAAAAGTGATAATGAGATTCCTCCAAGCTGGACCCGTTTCCCAGTTCTTAGGGACAGCTGCTTTGCCAGGTGGTGTGATGTTGGATCATGCAGGGGTCCATGAAAACTGTGCACATAAAAACAGACGTCATAAAGATCCAGGCTGGGTGCTGGAAGAGTGGGAGGTCAGTCCTCTTTCCTCATTAGAAGCTGGGTGACCTTGAATAAGTAAATTAACCTTACCAAGCAATCTTGAATGTGCTTGAGACTAAGAAAATGATGCCACATTTATTTTAATGTAAGATGCATCAAAAAATATAAGCTAATGTTAGTATTTTTTTTTTAACTAACACTATCCTGAGAAAATTCCTAAAGGTTCTGGGAACGTTGACAGTGGTTTTTTAGCCCATGCTAGGCAATCTGAAACATATGCTAGAAAAATATTTTGAAAGTTTAAAAAGATCATATCAATTATATTCATGACAAATTTAATGGATCTTGGTGAAAAAAAATCATTTTCTGAGCACTTACCATGGACCGCATCCTGTGCTCCAGGCTTCAACTGTCTTTCAACTCGACGTAACTAGGGGAGCTTCCAGCCCCCTTTTTCAGAAGGGAAAAGACACGAGGCTGAGGATGATAAAGTGCAGGTCCTGGGTCTTGCGGCATACTTTACTCTGCTGTGGAAGGTGCAACTGTCTTACCAATGAGATCTGACTGTAGAAACTGACTTACTTCCCTGGCATGAGAGACACAAGGTGAATAAGCACAGAGAATCAGAGGACCACCAACACAATCTAAGTGACCATTGCTGGCCATGTGGAGTCATGACTTAAAGTGGGGAACAATAAAGAAAGATACATAGACGCTTTAACAGCTTTTCTTTGAAATATATCAATATTCATTCATTCCATAGAGCTAGTCATTAAAACCTGCTTCAGAAAAAGCAGTACATTTCTCAAAGCCTTGGGACAGTTTCTCTGAGTCAAACTGAGGTAGATACTGGTTCAATCAAATAAAACACTTCTCTGAGCAGCTTGACTTCTGAAATGAGACATAGGCTCTAGACTTAATATCTTGTCCCCCACCCCTTTATTATTTTATTTCTTTCTTTTTGCCATGGTATGAATTACTTTTTCCAATTTGTTGGGTATAAACTGTAGTAGTAGAATGGTTAGTGCATTGTTTAATACCATCTTTCTGTAAATCACCAGAAATTCCAATTTGGGATCAGTTACTAAACCGTGCTGCTAATTGCTGTCCTGCAGTTCAGATTTTGTCCAGTGTTGTCAAGCAGAGGCAGTGGTACCCCTCCCTAAGACATAATAAAACTGGAACTGAAACTTTTATTCCCCACAAAATGTGACATAAGAAAGAAAGGGCCCATTAATGTTAATGATTGCTAATCAGTGCAAGAAACTTTCACATCTTCTCTTCTTTTTTTCTAGAATAAAATTCGCAACTTATTTTTAAGGTATATTATAACCTCGCAATCCATAACTTGGAACAAGGAAGTTGCATTCTGTTATAAAACCTGGCATTTATTTAAATAAGTATGTTACATTATTCATAATCCAAACCTGAGAAAGCATTATTTTAGATGAAAATCCCTCAAAGGTTTTTTTTTCCCAAAAATCAAGGCAAAGAAAAGTTTATGCGTTTGCTAGAAATTTCATATCACATAATCATACATGCTCACACACACACACACACACACACACATAATTTTCACAAGATATCCTTGAAACATGCAATACACGCTGATACTTTCTATTTTTTTTCTTTTTGTTCCATTTTAAACTCCCTTTTTCCAATTCAAGAAATTTGTTCCATGGCTCACCAAGAGCTAAGATCCACAATTTGAAAAACACTAATAAAGCAAGCACAAATCTCACTGATGTCTGTTTCCTCCAAAAAGATCTTTAGAGAATGACTGGCTCATATGGGGGTTATCAATCTACAGAGCAGTGTAGAATCTATGTATCCTGTTTTTACACTTGTCTTGTAAAAACAAACAGTTTATATCTCTGTAATTGTGGGTGCTCTTTCTTTAGACATAATAAATATTCAAAATGTGGAATTCCATCTGCATGGATATATGTAGCACCTATGGATATGTGCTTGGATGTTGTTGATTCTGACAAATTTTACTGTGATGTTGCACCATAGTTTTCTAGAAAATGTCTGTAATACTGGAGAGTTATTCTCTAATCATAATTACCCTATTGATGTGTGGCATTTATTGATATATGGCAATTCTTAAATGCCAGATTTTTCAATGAATAGTTTTTGCCTTCCAAGACCCAATACCTGGGTATAATGGCTTTTTCCTATTCAAGCTTCATCAACTCCTGCAAATCTTTCAGAGCTACCAGTGATTTGACAAAAGTTCAAGCTTTCTCTCATTCTCCCCACTTCCCTGCCATTCTATGAGAGTGTGTGTGTGTGTGTGTGTGTGTGTGTGTGTGTGTGTGTGTGTATGCCCCACCTGTAGTTGATACCCACAGAGGCTGAAGAAGTTATCAGATGCCCTCAAGGTAGAGTTATGGGCAGTTGTGAGCCATCCAAGTTGGCTGCTGTGAACTGACCTGTGATCTTCGGAAAGAGCAGCAAATGCTCTTAACAGATGAACCTTCTCCAGCTCCATAACTGACTCTTCAAAACCACATACTCCAAGTAGAAACATACAACACCAAGGCAACTGGCTCTACAGAAGAAATGGAAAACAGTGGAAAACCCAAAGGTAGGTTCAGACATGTGTTTGAATAGCCTCTACTATTGCATCATTGAAGTTACAGACAAGACATTGTGGGGAGTGTCTGAAAGTATCATAGCTTGAGGGCTCTAGAGAAAAGAATCCAAAGCAGTAATTGAAGTGTTGTCACTCTGTTCAGGAGGGGCAAACCCTGGGTCCTGAGGACTATGAGAAAGAGAAGAGGAGGAAAGGAAGATACTGAGAAGCACAGAGGGTCTATCTTCTACTTCTTGATGAAGAGCAGAGATGTGACAGGCAGCTCAAGAGGCGTGCTCACTCATGGCCCAATATTCCTCTGCAAAGTTTGTCAAGAAAAACTCCAGCTCTCTGTGACTCAAAAAGGAGCAAAAGCAGCTGGAGTTTGGGGGCCACCCCTATCCCTCATCTCCAGATACATCTCTTCATAGAAAGTACATCATCCCACAACACTTGAGGCAGCTCCTTCCAGCCCCTCAGCATCCTGACCAGAGGCCCAAAGTAATGAATCCGTCCAGTCTTGGACTGTCTCTTAGTTATTTTTCTATTATTATGAAAAAACACCATGACCGAAGTATTACAAGAAACAGTTGGATTTTGATCTTGCTTACAGTTTGAGAGGACTAGAGTCTATGACTATTACGGCAGGGAGCATGGCAGGGCAGCAGGCAGGGAGCATGGCAGCAGGCAGGGCAGCAGGCAGGGAGCATGGCAGCAGGCAGGGCAGCAGGCAGGCATGGTGTGGAGTTAAGAGCTTACATCCTTATCCACAGTTGGAGGGAGGCACAGAAAGAGAAAGGGGGCGGGGAAGAGAGAGAGAATACTGAAATAGCCTGAGATGTTAAAACCTCCAAGCCCAACCCTAGTGACAAACATCCTCTAACAAAGCCGCCACATCTTGTAATCCTTCTTAAACAGTCTCAACTACTTGGGTCCAAGCATTGAAACATATCAGCTTATCCAGATCAATCTCACTTAAACCATCACTGTCTGTAAACTCTAAAAGTGAGAGCCAAACAAGTTAGTTCACTTTACAACTCACTTGTTTCAGGTATGCCCTTACAGCGAGGGAACGCTAACACAGAAATCTCTGCCTTTGAAGTGATAGAAGTGTGGAGCAAGAATCCCAAGAGGAAGGAATGGTGCCTTTGGAACACTGGATAGGGGTTATGTACTGCTATGCATTCCAATGACTAGAGAAACTTTCTCAAACCTGAGACAAAGTAACCAACCACTTTCTATCAGCCAGGAAGTGGATTAAAATGTTGTTATTTAACTAGGATGGAATGTATCTATCCTTTAAGGAAATTTTACAACATTATGAACCCAGAGGGCACTTGGTTAAGTGAAATTATCCAAATTTGAAACTCCTATTGTGTGAGTTAGCCTCTGTGAGGAATGCAGAATAGTTAAACACATAGAACAATGGTGATTCCAAGGTTCTGGATGAATATTGTCTCAGTTATGCAAGAGAAACAGACATTAGAATCAACTCTATACAACAGTGCTGCTATCAGGCCATACTCTGTGGCTGATAACACCACATCATAGGCTTTCTGTGTTATAAAATGAAATACTTTAAGTTTGGCTCATGGTTCTATTGAAAGGTTGGGAAATTTGGTGATAATCTTCTGGCTGAGAGACCAGAAATAGTCCAGGACACCAGATGGAGCCTGTGGTGAGTGACAAGAAGTATATATGTGCTCTGCTCTGGTCTTCATGTAGAGCCATAAACATGCATTGCATTCATTCACAAAGGCTCCCACTTTGATATTCTTATATAATCCTAGTGTCCTATCAAAGTCTTCCCCTTTAAAGACTGTAAATGGTTCTATTTCCACCCTCTTAATACTAAAATGAACATTGCATTTCAATAAGAGTTCCAGAGGTGGTAAACTATATAAAACCATAGCAATGCCTCTAGTCAATATTACATTTTGCACTTTCTAAGATATTTAAAGGGTAGAACCTATGCTAAATGCTCTGATTGCAAACATATAAAGTTCATAGAATACAGGGGATACTGGGAGGTGATAAATATATTTGGTGCCTTGACTATGGTAGTAGAACCACAAATACGTACCAATGTCTAAACCCATCAAAATATAATATATATTATATTTTGTCTCTAACAGTATATTCCTACAAAGTTTTTGAAAGACTCAGTGGGAAGTGGTAACAAGAGTAACATGTAGCAGCAGATGTTAGATCCTGGAGGATAACAGAGAGCAAGCTCACCACATTTGTTGAAGACACCTCACCTCTATTTACAGCTAGTTTACAGAATCTACAGTAGCTAAAACCTCTACATTACGTTTTTCTACACCATGTCGGACTAACAGCACAGTATTTTGAACTTGATTCCCATCTCCTGTGCTACATGCCCATCCCAGACCATTCTCCTCATCAGTGAGGGGCTTATGGGAAAGATGGGATCCAGACAAGGCTTAGAGAAAACAAAAGTGCTCATTTCTCTCAAGTAATGGAGCTTCCATATTTCACAGAATTAATGTTGACAGAATTCAAGAGGTTTAGGAAAAAGCCAGAGTTGGAATGCATGCGATTTCTTCCAGCCATTTCAAAGCTTGCAATTTCTTTGCCATTGGAAGTTCTACCATGGAGAATTCATTTCATGCCTGTCTACTCTGGTAAAAACCTTAGGATGAATTGAAATGTTACAAAAAAAAAAAAAAAGGTGAAAATTAAGGATGCCAAGAGTTATTTGAGGCAGCTAATTAAGAGTCATCATTGCTACAGTTTTACACACATTTATGACTTTCTTTACCTGTAAACTTGGTTTCTGAAGTTGCATCTGATAAAGGCATTCTGAGAAACCCTTTTTGTCTGTTGCCAGGGAGAAGGTCTCATCTCTCAACACAGGAGCACTGAAGGAAAAAAAACTCACTTATAAGTGGTCTTGTTTTTGTACTGGAATTATTTTGATCACATGAAAATCCTCTGCACTAAAAGTTAGTGTGATTAATTATAGTGCTAGATACAGATAATGAGGATATGAAAGAAACAGATCTGTCCCTCGCATGATTAGTAATATATGTAGATTAAAAATAAGTCCAAACTACCTATGCATGTGAACAGTGCTTGTGATGGTTAAGGCTGATTGACAGTTTGGGAAGATCTAGAATCACTGAAGAGACAATCCTCTTGGAATGTCTCTGAGGGATTTTCTGGATTAGGTCAACTCAACTGAGAAACCCCACCCTACACTTAGGTGACACGTTGTCATGGGTTGCAATCCTGTACCGCATAAAAAGAGAAGTGTGACTCTAACTAAGCAAGTGAAAGATCTGTATGACAAGAACTTCAAGTCTCTGAAGAAAGAAATCGAAGAAGATCCCAGAAGATGGAAAGATCTCCCATGCTAATGGATTGGCAGGATTAATATAGTAAAAATGGCCATCTTGCAGAAAGCAATCTACAGACTGAATACAATCCCCATCAAAATTCCAACTCAATTCTTCACAGACTTGGAAAAAGCAATTTGCAAATTCATCTGGAATAACAAAAAAACCTAGGACAGTGAAAACTATTCTCAACAAGGAACTTCTGGTGGAATCACCATCCCTGACCTTAAGCTGTACTACAGAGCAATTGTGATAAAAACTGCATGGTATTAGTACAGTGACAGGCAGGTGGATCAAAGGAAGAGAATTGAAGACCCAGAAATGAACCCACACATCTATGGTCACTTGATCTTTGACAAAGGAGCTAAAACCATACAGTGGAAAAAAGACAGCAATTTCAACAAACAGTGCTGGCTCAACTGGCAGTTAGTATGCAGAAGAATGCAAATCGATCCATTCCTATCTCCTTGTACAAAGCTCAAGTCCAAGTGGATCAAGGGCCTCTACATCAAACCAGATACATTGAAAGTAATAGAAAAGAAAGTGGGGAAGAGCCTCAAGCATATGGGAACAGAGGAAAATTTTCCTGAACAGAACACCAATAGTTTATGCTCTAAGATCAAGAATTAACAAATGAGACCTCATATAATTGCAAAACTTCTGTAAGGCAAACCTTTGTCCTATTGTTCAATAGGAAAACACAGCAGCCAACAAATTAGGAAAAGACCTTTACCAATCCTACATCTGATAGAGGGCTAATATCTAATATATACAAAGAACTTAAGAAGTTAGACTCCAGAGAACCAAATAACCCTCTTAAAAATGGGGTACAGAGCTAAACAAAGAATTCTCAACTGAGGAATACCAAATGACTGAGAAGCACCTAAAGAAATGTTCAACATCCTTAGTCATCAGGGAAATGCAAATCAAAACAACCCTGAGATTCCACCTCACACCACTCAGAATGGCTAAGATCAAAAACTCAGGTGACAACAGGTGCTGGCGAGGTTGTAGAGAAAGAGGAACATTCCTTCGTTGCTGGTGGAATTGCAAAGTGGTACAACCACTTTGGAAATCAGTTTGGGGGTTACAGAGACTATTGGACATAGTACTAACTGAGGACCCAACTATACCACTCCTGGGCATATACCCAGAAGATGCTCCATCATGTAATAAGGACACATGCTCCACTATGTTCATAGCAGCCTTATTTATAATTGCCAGAAACTGGAAACAACCCAGATGTCCCTCAACAGAGGAATTGATACAGAAACTGTGGTACATCTACACAATGGAATACTACTCAGCTATTAAAAACAATGAATTTATGAAATTCTTAAGGAAATAGATGGATCTGAAGGATATCATCCTGAGTGAGTTAACCCAATCACAAAAAAACACACATAGTATGCAGTCACTGATAAGTGGATATTAGCCCAGAAGCTCGGAATACCCAAGATACAATCCACAAACCACAGAAACCAAAGTGTGGATACTTCCATCCTTCTTAGAAGAGGGAATAAAATACCCATGGAAGGAGTTGCAGAGACAAAGTATGGAGCAGAGACTGAAGGAAAGACAATCCAGAGTCTGCCCCACCTGGAAATCCTTCCCATATTCAATCATCAAATCCAGACATTACTGTGGATGCCAGCAAGTACTGGCTGACAAGCGCCTCATATAGCTGTCTCCTGACAGGCTCTGCCACTGCCCGACTAATACAGAAGTAGAGGCTCACAGCCATCCATTGGACTGTGTACAGAGTCCCCAATGAAGGAGCTAAAGAAAGGACCCAAGGAGCTGAAGGGGTTTGCAGCTCCTTAGGAGGAAAAACAATATGACCTAACTAGTACTCTCAGAAGTCCCAGGGACTAAACCACCAACCAAATAGTACACATGGTGGGACTCATGGCCCCAGCTGCATATGTAGCAGAGGATGGCCTAGTCGGTCATCTGTGGGAAGAAAGGCCCTTGGTCCTGTGAAGGTTCTATGCCCCATTGTAGGGGGATGCCAGAGACAGGAAACAGGAGAGGGTGGGGTGGTGAGCAAGGGGAGGGGAAAGGGAATAAGGGTTTTTTTTTTTCAGAGGGGAAACCGGGAAAGGGGGTATCATTTGCAATGTAAATAAAGAAAATATCTAACAGAAAATAAATTTTTAAAAAAAGAGAGAGAGAGAATGCTGGCTGAGTACACTCATCTGCCTCTGCTTGCTGACAGTAGAAGCAGGTTGTCACTTCAAACTCCTGCAGCCATGACCTTCCCACCATGTGGGACTGAAGGACAAACTGTGAGCAGAATGAACCACTCCGTCCTTAAGTTGCTTTGCCTTGTATTCTGTCACAGTGAGTTCAGTAACAATTACAGCACTGTCCCTCTCTGGCCTCTGTGTAGGTTCCTATCACTCTCCACAGCACTCTGGACTCTTCCTCAATTATGTCATGGTATTTCCATTCTAGAGTGGCTACACCTTGGAGCCCTCCTCCCCTTGAGCTCTTCACACACCCTGGCTCCTTTGCCATACTCTCCTTCTTCTTCTTCTTCTTCTTCTTCTTCTTCTTCTTCTTCTTCTTCTTCTTCTTCTTCTTCTTCTTCTT
>JADRCD010228488.1:10256-22319 GCA_019843815.1 Montemys delectorum
GAGAGAGAGAGAGAGAGAGAGAGAGAGACAGAGACAGAGAGAGAGACAGAGACAGAGACAGAGACAGAGACAGAGACAGGTGGTCTTGAGAGCCTTCCTTTTTAAATACCAAGTAGCTAGTTGATGAATGTATAGTTGTAGTAAAAGAAAAATAAGAACAGTGCCATCCTGATGGTGTTTGAGTGACTGTGAATGGCTTGGTATAATACAATAGAAGACTCACTTACAGATTACAGATAGGGAGCTCCAGTGCCTTTTGGTGGGCAGTAGCTGCTTGCAGATGTTAATTTTATTATATTTCATAGTAAACAAGTCTTCTCCTTGCTTTGCAAAAGGATATTTCTATCTTCCAGGGCCACTCACTACATAACAGTTTTCTACTTGGCTTAAATGGAGGTAATTATTTTGTAAGGTTTGATTGTCAAATAATATTTAAATCAAGATTTCTAATAGAAGATGGTGCAAAGGTGGGTCTGGATATTTAAATGCATTATGCAAAGAAATACAATGTACCGGAAACTTTAAAAGATCAGTATGATATTTTCTTTGAGCTATGTATTATTATTGCCATTGTTTTTCTGACATAGGTTCTCAGACAGCCAGGTCTTGAATTGACAATCCTGTCTCTCACATGGTGATATTACAGGGGTGTTACATTAAACATGTCTATCTAAAAATAACAACTTGAGTCTCCAAAGTTTTTTTTTTTTTAAAAAAAAAATCATTAACATTTTGACAGACAAAAATAGATAAGGAAGGCCAGAGGGGAAGGATCTTATGTGATGCAGATGGTAGAGAACACTGTGGAATTAGGTTCTTTGTAGGTATTTTGGGGAGTGAGCCAAGATGGAGGGCGTCATTTAGTTTTGCTGAATATTAGATTGTAGAAGATACAGCTAAGGGGTCAAATCTTAGAAGGTCTTTAAATCCAGATTGGGACTTACATCTTAGCCCTTATTGTTCATGCTCCATGGTCTTTGTGATCTCTGTTGAAAGAATTCAAACACATAGAGTGTGTAGTATAGACGATAGGGAATACAATATGGTAAAGTGGGGATGCTCTTGGTGAGATTGAGCAATGGCTAAGGGGATCATTTGGAGGAAACACTTTCAAGGGAGAGATTGGATAGTGGCAGAGAAATCACAGTGCAAACCCACATACTTATGCAGGCTTACACACTGTTTCCTAAGGAGTCTGGAATGGGCCACTTCCTATGGGATAGTTTGCTGTGTGGGTGATTGACAGGCCCATCTAAAGAACAGTGCAGCTTTGCTCTTTATTAGAAAGCCTCTTAAAATCTCATTTTTCTGATAGTTTAGCATAGCAAGTCTCCAGACCCTGCCTTTGATCAGTAATTAAGTCCTGCAGTTTCATTCAGTTTCAGGTTTTTACAAGCTGCTGGTTATGAAGGAGGGTCCATTTTCAATGCCTTTTACACTTGCTGATACCTGACTTAACTCCTTAGCTCCAGTATTGCAGGAGGCTGAGCTGGTTAGTAATTATTTTAGGAATATAGTTAAAGCTGGAAGGGAGTGTCGGTGTGACAAGGCAGCCAGGCAGTTCTTGCTAAATGAGGCTGGTCGAGAGCTCCCAAGCACAAGGGGTAAGGATGCTGGTTTGCTTCTTGCTTTTGTTTGGATGCTTCAGCGGGAGCATTAACATGACAAATCAGAGTTCACAAAAGAAGAGAGACAGACAGGATTCTTTTGACATTCAAAATATTGTGTTAAATGCTTCATAATTGGTTTAAATTAGCAGGTTGTTATCTTTGACCTCTGCTGAATTTGAGCTTCACTAAGATGGTGGGGGGGGGGGGCGGCAGGGTAATGTATATGTGAACACAGTCCATGAAAGTGATATTTGTTAGGTGTTTCAGATGGAGATTTGTGGAGTGGCTTCTCCTGAGGTTGTGACGATAGCATTTATTGGTAAGGACTAAATTGAGAGAGACTTTTTAAGACACAGTGGCATCAATTGAAGAACTAAAAGAATTAATCCTGCCAATGTGATTTAAGTGGGTTTTTTGGGAAAATATAGTACACAATCCACAAAAAAAAAAAAAAGTAAACAGAACAACTATTTGAAAATTCAAGATTTTCAGTTGCTTATTTTTTTTTTCAGAAACAAAAGTAAATAAAGAGATTTTCCATTAATTGGCAATGGGACCTTGGGCTGTTCTCAAGTTCTCCAGCCCTGGGAGTGTTCTCAGTACCTGACCCACTTTCTACACCACAGGATCCTCACCCACGGGCTATGCTTTGACAGTCCCTCTACTTACAACCAGTTCTGTTCCTGCAACATTGTGCCTCTCATTGCAGGTCATCAATGGCTCATCGTTTCCTTTATAGTTCCTCTTCTGACCTTTACATCGGCAGCAGGGGGTGAGGTCTGGGCCTGCTGGTACTCACTTTAAAGTTAGATTTTTTTTTTTTTCTTCATCAAGATCCCACTCTGACACCTGTAATCATCTTATGGCATCTCTCAGGGCCTATTCCTTGGTTAGGATTGGTTTTGGTCCATCAGCTCAGCAGCTCACCTGAGGGCAGGTTATCCCTAGATACCCTTCTTCTCTAGAACCAGAACCTCTCCAGCCTCTCGAAGCCTCTCAAACATCTGATCCCTGCCTCCTCTCCTTCGGCAGTTAACTAGAGTAGGCTCCAGCCTCAAACTGACTGAATTAAATAAGAAATTTAGCCCCCCCCCCCCACCAACTAGGTGACTTTGTTGATCATTAAAAAAGTCAGGTTCTACTCCACCTGCAGGTAACACCTCTAACCCGAGTGTTTGGGGGCCACAGTCTCTGGAATATTGGCAAGAGATACGCGACTCCTGGATCAGGGACAGGGACTAGTTTATTGCTAACAGGAAGAAAGCTCAGCAAAGTGTCAGCATTTGTGCTGGCCTCTTAAACTTATCACTGCACGTGGATCACACAACCTTGCAGGAGCAAGCTCAAACTCAAGGCAACCAAATCTACCCCTGTCCAGCAGGAGAAATCATCTTTATTATATCAAATAGCAAATAATTCTGCTTTTTACTAGCAAGGAGATGGTGTCTCTGCCTTCGAAGGGCGTTCATTGCGCAAACATCCTTGACAGTGCAGTGCCTCTGTAAAATGTGCTGACGAGAGAGGGGTTGGTGTGGTGGGGAGGGAAGAGCCGTGAAGAATTATCTCCCAAGAGCTTTCGGTAAGCTTACAAACCTCACTCCTCATTGTACAAAAGTGTAGCCACTGGTAGAATGCATATCTGTGAGGGTCAGAGAGAGATAATTCTTAGAGAAGTCCAAACGTCATGCCTGACACCCAGAATCTGCCTTCTGCATTGATGGAAGGGCTTTGTCTATGTCAATCCCTGCTACAAGTGATATTTTTTTGTGTAAGGAGCAAGCATATTTATAGAATTCTCTGTAACTTCTAGCAAATATAATATTATAGCACATTGATATTTCTAATTATTTGAGCTACAAAACATTAGAACTCAAAACTACCATAAACTTGGTCTCAGTGCAGGTAAGGAAGTAGCTACAGAGTGTTTAAGTGAACTGTTAAGTTTCATACAGAAAGCCATGGAAAGGACAGAAATGTTGTGGCTTAAAATTCAAATTCTCCTAAGAGCTGGAGAGATAGATCAGTAGTTCAGAACACTGGTTGCTCTTCTAGAGGACCTGGGTCTAATTCCCAACACCCATATGATGATTCATAGCCACCTGCAACTCCACTTTCAGAAGATCTGACACCCTCTTTTGACCTCCCTGGGCATCAGGCATGTACTTGGTATATAGACATACACGTGGGCAAACACTCATACTCATAAAATAAATCTAAAAGTGTGTAACATTTCAGAATTTTAAAAATTATACATAAAGCCTGGTAGAAAGAACTCAGTGCTGGCATCACAAGGCAAGTGAAGCAAGGCTTTAGAGAACAGTTCATACGTTCATTGGACTACATTGTTTTTCCCTCTTGGTGGACTTACAAACCACCTTAGATGTGCTCCAGAGGCAAACATAATCAGAGTAAGTGATGGAGAGTAAAATGAGTAGTTTTCAAGGTCAGGTGGTGCCTTTTAAGTTACTCCATATTATGTAAGACTGGCTTTTCAGTTTGTCTTTACTGTATAAAACAGTATCTTGCCTGAGAGACTCAATTTTACCGTAAATCTCTGACTCTATCTTGAAGATGGAGGATGATCCTTCAGTTGGATGGAGCTGTGAATAGGACCATCTGTCTGATACCAACCATGAATCAGAGACCGACAAATGACTTATTCTTGGAGTGAAAGGGAGCCTCCTTATACATTTATTGTGGTGAATCAAGAAGGTGGGAGCACATGTTGCCTTAAAATTGTATCAGGAAAAGCAAGCCCAAGAACTTAACAGACATAGCAGGCCAAGGGGAGAGTGTCATCCTTACACCCCCATAACAAGGTGGACCCCATCCCTGCAAGTGATGAGAGCCCACCAACCTGTCAGAAGAGCACTCAGTGTGTACATCAATGGGTGGCAAGAGAACACCCAAGTGTCTCAGGAACTTCAGCTTAGCGCAGTCAGTGTTGAAGATGCCCTTTCAAACTGCAGACTCTTCTCCCTCCACCTAGACTGGCCCGTCCATCAGTCTGCCAGATCTGGTCCAGCTCTTCACTTCACGTAATCCCTACAACCCAACTGCTAATTCTGACTCTACCACTAGTAGCTAGGGAAGCTTCTGGCTTCTTCTGTGGCTCCATTTAGTTTGTTATCAGTACAAAGATTCTTAGATCATTATCAGTTTCCCAGCTTTGGCCTCTTAGGCCTCTTTGAAACTCCTCAAGCCCTTGCTGTTTTAATCCTTTGCAGTCATTCTGTAACACAAACACACACACACACACACACACACACACACACGCACGCACACACAATATAATTTGTAGTGTGTGATATATGGCATATTAGTAATTAAAATTGGGATAAAAGAACTCATGCTCACTCTGTTCAGGGTTATCAAGGGCAATTGGATTATTAGTCGTAACCACTCTCCTTGTGGATTTACAGTTATTCAGTAAATTATGACATCATGAAAGACACAAACGTGCTCACTTGCGTTTCTGACATAGTGAACTCACAACAGAGACTTGGGTCTAACTCTCCTCAATCCCTGTAATAGCCACCAGCTCCTCAGCAGGAAAAAAGTACAAACTAAACAAAACACCCAACCCCAACCAGGAAACTACAGAGAAACCTGCTCAGTGTATTGTTGGTATTGAAAGGGGTCCCATTCTGGCCAAAGGCAGGCATGTCCTGGAGGGATACCTGCAGCTTGATGTGACCCAGTCCCTACTGGCCTACAGGCTAATGCATTAAAGCAGGAAAAGGAGAGGGATCGAGGAAAGGCAAAGAGAAGAAACAGAGGGAGGGCAACTGGAAGACTCACTGATGGAGTCCTGAAAGATTTGCAAAATAAGCTACTCGTTGGGCCTTTTGCTTCTTGTGTTCTCCCCTGTTGCTTTTTCTCCTCTAAGAATTATGTCATAGCTTGAAGAGCTCTGAAATTCCTTTAGGGATCCCTAGGCCAGAGTGTGGCTAAGTAGACAACGTTAGGTAAAAGATGATAGGGAATAAGAATTGTGCTTCAGCTTTTATTTTCCCCAAGTCATCCTTTATTCCAGGCAACCCTATTCCTGGTGTAACAGAGGTGTCTCACTTGTGTTCCAGTGCGGGTGATTTGCACAGGCGAGCAATACACTGCCCCTGGTGGCCACTTTCGGAGCTGCTCTGCGTGTCTTAGCGCCTTTGTGCAGAAAGAAAAAGACCGATAGAAACCATGCCATTTCTACTGGGTTTTAGAGAAGTCCCAGATAAACATCTCTTATTCCTTATTCTTATTCTTATTATTCTTATGTTGCAAAAAGTTCAGGGAACTAGTCCATTCGGCTTTTACTGGGATATCCCATCTGCCAGAAATCGGATGTTCTGAGATCGTCATGAGCCTCGGATTTTGACTCCCTGTTCATAGTTTCTCAAGGTCAGGCCCAACACAGCTGACTATTTTTTTCCCATAGGAGGCATTTTTCTCTCATGGGCCCCGAGCCTTTCCTCAGGTTGCTGCAGAGCTATCCCAGTTTGTGTTCTTGCCTAATCATATCTACCTGATCCAAACGGATCTACAAGATCTTGAGCCTAAGTTCCCACTAGACCTGTTCTAATAGGCATGCTTAATTCTGGCAGCCGGCCGGACATACTGTGATTGCTTTTATAGACATGCATGTACACAGGGATTCACTCATGTCCTGCCCACCTCTAAGTATGAATGTGAATACGTGCCTTAAATTCCAGGGACATTCCAGTACTATTCGTTATCTTTCATTTTCCAGAGTTGGACTACAAGACATGACAAGCATAGTTTACATATTATATAGCTCTTGGAATCTTTGGTTTTACTCCTGTTATGTTTTCAAAAATGTGAATTTCCCAGTTAATGACTGATTTATACTATCTTAATGTTAACTCTGAGAAATATGCCCCTAAAGCTGAGAGTGTTAACAACTTACCGTCTGGCTCATTTGATTGAAAGGAAAAAGCCCCAAAGGCAGGAAATGTGGGCTTTGGTTAAGAGTGGATGTTCTAATTCTCTGAATGATTTCTGTGCCCCAGGTTATGCAGATGTATCTTCCGTTCTGTGGAATCGCCATATCTAATGCTCAGCTCTTCGCTGCCTCGAGGAAAGAATATGAAAGAAGCAGGGTGAGTCGCTTCAAGATCGTTGTCTTCCTGGCTTATGTGAGTCACTCCATCTTTTAAATGTAGCGGATGATCATTGTCTAGTCTGAAGATCATTTTTGTTTGTGTAATCCTGCAACGACGGGGCTGAAGATCCCTTTAAACAATACATGAGTTAGAGTTGCAAGAAAATACAAATTTTCTGCCGTTGTTTCTGGGAAATAGAACTGGTTTCTTTTTAAAAGGAAATGAACCCACATCTCTACTGTGTGGCAGTGGATATTTATCCTTGATGCTCTTAGCTTTGAGACAGCAGCATTTGCTGGTGATCTTAGTTTAGTTCCTTCAAGAGACCCGGTTTAATACAAACACGATTTCACTCCTTGTAGATTCTGTTTGAAAGGATTTCTAGGAGAAGCAACCCAAGGTGTGTAGGACCATCAAAGAAACACTCTTTTGTAGCTGTCTGGGGACATTAGAGGCAATGATCTTACATACCTTCAGGAACTGTAGAATCACATAGTAAAATGTACCCACAGACTTAGACAACCTCAAATTATCAACCAGAGATCGAAGTTTGCTCTACATTTATATATATGAAGATCATTGCTGCAACCCAGAAACAAACTCAATAAGAAAATGTTAAAAATGGATTAAATCCCTCAGCCAATGAAATGGATTAAAGTGTATGTACAAAAGCATCATGACAGTGACTATTTGATAGTAAGCATATGAACATCGCTGACTACACAGCCATCTTCCTTAGCAGGGCATAGCATGCCCTTCCTCTAACTGGGTCTCCTGTTCATTTTAGAACCGTGTCTTGCTCATGTATTCCTTTCATTTCCAGTTCCATTGATGTTTCCATGACTTCCAGATAATAGCCCGTTTGTTTCACCTTATCACACTCCTACCCCCTTCCCCGTTCTCCTCTGTCTCCAATGCCTCTTCTCCATCCACCTGCCAACTGCCTCACATATCTTCAGGACCGAGTGCATCTCCCTTTCCTCACATACTGTCTTTCCTTGCTCTAGTGCAGGCACCCATCATGTTATTATAATATTTGACGATGGCCCTCTTCTGTAACCACATTATTCCTTAAGGGAAGCTTCTTGTACCAAGACAGTCCTTTCCGCCTTGTGGATGGCACAGTTTACTTATTCATTGAACAAATACATATTGTGTGACTCTCTTGAAATACTGTCTGTCCTTACAAAACTTACTAGTCTAGTGGGAACAATAGATAATAGAAAAAAATAAAGAAAAAACCCACCACACAGTGTCAGACAGTGACAAGCATTATAAACAAAGATAAAGGGAGAGAGATGGACAGACATGGTTATGGTGGGGTTGATTAAGCAGACATTTATTTTTGGAGCTGATGGGAAGGTGTCTGTAGGGAGTAGATGGAGAATGAAGTGAGAGGCCCAGCCACGGGAAGACGTGTGCAGGGTGTCCAGACCATGGCACAGAAGGTACAATGGGTCCACACAGAAGGTACAATGGCCTGTGTTGTTGGTGGATAGTGAGACTTCAGGGATCCAAGGAGAGGATGAAAGACAAGCCAATAAAAATAAGGAGCTGAACCCAGAGCTACTGCGGCGAAAGGCCTATGGGCAAGTCAGGAACTGTCAATTTTAAGACTCCTAGTGGAAAGCCACTCTGAGATTTTGAGCTTGTTAAATTCATCCTGGGTGCCCTACTCATGAAAAATCAGGAGGGAGATAGCTGCAATTTGCATGAAGTTTTTAATTGAACGAGTATACTGGGTCGTCCTGCATTTGGAGGCAAGGCGACCCCCGGGAACAAAAGCACGCACTTTTTATACCTTCCCAGTACATAGGTTTACAATATGAGTTGGTTAGCTCTCATTGGTGGAGCCCATTGTCTTTTGTTTTCATTGACCTCTGTGCCCCAGGTGATACTGATTGCATGTGGGGGCGGGGGGAATCTACCCCTTACTGGGAACATTTCCTGGAACCAGGCATTACTCCCCACAATTAGGGCATCTCCTGGGGGGACTGATGTTTGCTCGGTAAACCCTTCTGAAGCTCTGTCTTTAGGCTTAATGGACATTCCTTGCTCCTTGGTATTTTTATGAGGTGTCCCTGTTTGCTCAATTCTTACAAGCTGATTGCAATTCATTTAAAAAAGAAGACACCCTGACCTCCTTGGAAGCAGGGAAGGGCTTAGGAGGTTGGGATAATGGGCAGGTGACAGAAGTTTGGGAGGGGAGCAAGAAGACTCCACTGAGGTCTAGAGACAAGGTGGCTGGCATTAGGGCCATAAGAAGTGAGGAACTCCCTCCAAATCAGTGGTAAAACATTCAGGGCTTGTTGGTGTGGGGGACAGCAAAGGAGACTTTAGCACAAGTTTGTGGACAGCAGAGACTTGGAATATGGACCTACATCTGAGCGAGTGTAATATTAAGGGTGGAGATTGTGTAAAGCCAGGAGACTTGCTGAGGTAATCTGGGAAGACTGTGTGGAGAAGAAAGAGCAGAGTGGAGGGGGATCCAGGAATCAGCTCAGGAGTAGAAGGGAAGAGGGAACACAGCTGTTTCTACACAGACGTGATGTTAAGAAGCAGAGCCCACCACCCTGGGAACTGCTCCCACAGGCTGTCCAACTGTTTGATTGTTCTTGATATGCCCTCTTCTCTTGCTCTTCTGTAGCTAGCCTTTTTGCTATTTGTAAAAACTTTCACCATTCGTTAGCAAAGCAGCAATTTTTAATTAGATAGAATATACTTGCCGTAATCTATTTGTCAGGGCGAGACTCCGGGGGTGTTAATTTCTCCTTGGAGAGAAATGTTCTTGTGGAGAAGGCCCAGAGGCTTGCCACGCAATCATAACAAATTGAAAAGTTAAATAATTGCTCTGTTAATATGATCCATCTGAAGAAATAATCTGAGTGATTAAGGTAATGATATTTCCCTCTTAATAACAGGGAATTTGCTTGTAATTACTCAGACAACTGTCTCCCTTTGAAAAATTATTTCTTTTATTTTTTTGAGATTACAATTAGATCATTTCTCCCTTCTATTTCCTCCCTTCAAACTCTCCCATATATCCCTTCTTGCTGTCTTTCAAATTTATTGATTAATTATTGTTATATACGTATGTACATTTCTAAATACATAAACACAGCCTGCTCAGCCTGTATAATGTTACTTGTATGTGTGTTTTCATGGCTGTTTGGTACTGGATAACCAAGTGTGTGTTCTTTCCTGGGTCAGAATTGTCTTCTATTTAATGTTCAGGCGCATTGAGCTCTGCACAGCAGTTTGCTGTCTAAATGCCAAAGGAGCTGGCTTCAATTAACATAGTATTTGCAGTCTAGTGTTTCTCTTAGCTTTGGAATCTCTTAGCTTTGGGGAAATGTGATCCTTACCCTCGGTTTTTCTTCAAAGAGAATGCTCCCCAGGAGCTTCCATCCTTATCCCAAACTCATTCAAATGCTTTTCTTTCTCGAGGAGTCAGAAAAGAATTTTTGTTTCAAATTATTTCAGGACAAATCAAATTTCAGGACAAATCATTCCTGCAGTTGAAAATCAGCCATGCCCATGATCAACATTATGATGCATAAATTCAAACCTGTGTATTCATGGAGTCCTTTTGTGAAAAGTCACAGGCAAATGAACAACTTGTCTATCACTACTAAATAAAGCACAAACCAATTCAGTGGCCCTGTAATTGTCTGATGGCTCTGAAAGAAGCTTAATTTCTACAACCTATAAATAGCCTAATTGTTCTGCAAATTCTGAAAAAAAAATACAAAAGTCACTAAAAATTCCAAACAAATACTACTTTGAAGCATAAATTGCGAGTTCCCCTTGGCTAGAGAGAGTAATAGGTTACTGCAACTTAGTCTTGAAATGAGTACACAGTGTTCACCCTGTAATTTAATCTTTTCTATTAATTTAATACTCTTTTCAACCTGCCAACTTAACAGTAATTTTAATGAGAGTTTCTTTGCTAAGATATACAATAATATCTAAATGTTCTAGTGATAGGTAGGAGTGAGGCAATATTTCTTTTCTTGTATAGAGAGATTAGTGTGAGGACACACACACACACACACACACACACACACACATATATGTATATGTATATGTATATATAATATTCTCAGAGCCTTAATAACATTTACCTGCATGATTCTTTGAGAATTCAGAATTCTGGAAGAGATAGGTATTAGTGAAAATAGGTATCAAATTGAGCCAGGAAGCTATTTTTTCTTAATAGTGAAGAAAGCCTGCTTTGGAGTTTTCTGAAATAAATATGCTCTGGAAAGAGCCAAGTACTTGTTATTTATAAAATGTCGGTTTTGTGCTCAGTCATATTGAAGAAAAGCCACTGGAGTGGGTAAGCAGCCACATGTAATGACTACATGGTTACTGTTACACTGGCCACTGGCTTCTCTGGTTGTATTTTTCAATCTCAGGGAATATTATAAAGTGAAATTGCAGAACCATGCTAGAACAAGAATAAATGTTTTTAAAACTAGCCACATGAAATATTTGTTACTAGAGAAAACTACATGGGGTTTTGTGGGAGGAAAGACTGATGCTTTCCTGCCTTACACTTCCTGACTATATCCGTCTCTGCCTCCAGGCCTTGCTGGAGGTGGTCAATGACCTCTTTGAAGAACAGACCGACCTGGAAAAGATCGTCAAGAAAATAATGCATCGGGCCCAAACTCTGCTGAAATGTGAACGCTGTTCTGTCTTACTTCTAGAAGACATTGAATCACCAGTAAGTTATTCTCCTTTCCACGCAGAGGTCAAAGACTGAGCGGAAGGAAGTTAGGTGCATCTGCAATTAAACTTGCAAACAGATTGGCTGTGTTTACACCTTAGCTCCCAAGGGAACATTTTATATATGAGAGGTTCCTTTCTTTGGATGTATTTTTCCTTCTTTTCTTGTCCTTGCTCCGAAAACTAGTCGTTCTAAGCCGGTGGGGACCTTAGAGCCCTGTTCAGCTCTGTGTAGCTAACGGATGATTGCACTTGGGTGCTTGATTCCCAGGTATCACACAACTAAATTAGATGGCCAAGTACAGCCCCCTGCCCCCCACCTTGTTTACCCATCATGGATCATACTCCTCTCCTATGGGCGTGTACTGTACTAGGACAATGTTGCTCAACCCTCAGAAGAGGGCAGGAAAGCAAGCAAAGGACCAGAGCAAAGCCCCCTCAGCTCCAGGGAAGATGATTCCCAAGTCTGCTCAGTGAATTCAAAGACCAAGAATTGTCTAGCAGTTAAGAGCTATATCAATAGCCGGGCAGTGGTGGCACAAGTCTTTAATCCCAGCACTTGGGAGGCAGAGGCAGGGGGATTTCTGAGTTCGAGGCCAGCCTGGTTT
>JADRCD010228489.1:2153-17293 GCA_019843815.1 Montemys delectorum
AGAGAGAGAGAGAGAGAGAGAGAGAGAGAGAGAGAGAGAGAGAGAGAGAGAGAGAGAGAAGCAAAACCCCAAAACCTGTAGGTTCTTCTCAGCCTAGATCCTATGTGATAACAGTAGGCGTTTAATAGCTATTACAATTATACTGCCAAAAATTTGTAAAGTATTTACATTTCAAGCAATTACTGACTGCAATCCAGCCACATCGTGTTATGAGGCCAGAGAATGCCTGAGCTCAGAGTGCTGGCAAAGCTTCAGGCCTACTGCCTTTACCCAGTTAATTAATGTCAAAGATTTTTAGCAAAAGGGTCTATGATACACAACTCTACTATATAAGTAGTCAGGTGTAACTTTCAAATGACCACAGAATCCCAGTTAGTTATCTCTGGGAAGTTATTTGAGCCAAGAGTAACTCAGTTTACATGTTCTTTGTGCCAGACAGCAATGTTTAATTCAATTTCCCTTGTTTCGAGAATAAAGAACCTAGATTTTCAAATATTTAATGCAAAGTAAATTTGAGAAACAGAGTAACATTTCTACCCTCCCATCTGTAGGATATAACTATTAAAAACATCTATTGTGAATAAATCAGACTCATCACAGGGACATTTTTCTAAATAACTGATGTAAGTCAGTGTCTTGTACTCTAATCACTAGCACCTAATTTGTTGCATTTAACATAAAAAATAAAGGGACCCTGCCCTGAGATGAGACAGCCCTTGCTATTGTAGATTTCTTCACTGTAGAAAGTTTTTGTTGTATCTAAGCCTAACAAGTGTCATAAGAAGATTTGAATTTAGTTTGTCAGTTAATAGATTTTTCAGGTCTTAACAAAGCTTAATACATACATTCTAAGGAAGCATTAACTTAGAGTGAATCAAAACATTCATTAAAGAGAGTGCAGAGGTATACATAAATGATGGTTTTGAACGTTTAGTGCATGTGCAACATAGGTTTGGTTTCACTTCTGTACACTTGGAGCATCTTTTTCCTTTTAATTTACTACAAAAGCATTCTCTCTCTCTCTCTCTCTCTCTCTCTCTCTCTCTCTCTCTCTCTCTCTCTCTCTCTCTCTCTCTCTCCTGTGTGTGTTTGTGTGTGTTTTTATTCCCTTTAGTTTGTGTTTGTTGGTGTACATTCCCCATGTAAGTGCATATAAAGGTCAAAGAAATGCACCAGATGTATTGTTCTCTCACCCTCTTTATTTTTTTCTTTGAAGCAAAGACTATGCATGAACCAGAAGCTCCCCATTTAGGCTGGACAGTTAACATTCAGAAGATGCATGTCTCTGTTCTCTCCTTCCTATAAGTTAAAGGTTTGTTAAATGAGTTAAAGGGATGCCAGACTTTTTATATAAGTGATGAGAATTTGAACTCATGTCGCCCTGTTTGCAAGGCAAGTACTCTTACCAAATGAGCATCTCTCCAGGCCAGTATTAATCTTCATGCTATTAAACATTCCAATGACGTATTTCTTTCTCTAGTCCCAATTTGAATATTTCCAAGTCCTTCCTTAAATATTACCTGTATATCCACTTTAGTGATTCTTTCAACAGATAAGCCAGTAACACTATGCATGAAGAAAGACCCCCCCACATACATACTCCCAAAGTTGCTAAGATATTATCTATTTCCTAATTTGTTATTAGACATCTTTCTTATTACATATGAGAAAGCATATGCAGCATAGCAAACCATGTCAGCAGGTATAGGTGGGTACCTTACACAACTCCCCACATGCAACACAGTCATACAAAACAACTGTCAGGAGTATGCAATGAGAGAAATCAAAGAGAAGGTGTTCTGTAAAAAACTTATTCAGTTTATGCTGAGGCAAAATTAATTTCTTTGTCATTGTTTCTGGAATAATTATTTATATT
The DNA here is from genome assembly GCA_019843815.1 of Montemys delectorum. NCBI lineage: Eukaryota > Metazoa > Chordata > Mammalia > Rodentia > Muridae > Montemys > Montemys delectorum. The sequence continues at coordinate 4,030 of JADRCD010228489.1, forward strand.
TAGCTAAAAGCATCCAGTACATTCTCTAGCAAAGTACTTAGTACTTGGGGAGGGGGGTAAGTTATTGGTTCCTTTGCTTCCTAATAATTCATTGTCTCACTAGTTGTCAACAGTTTGCCATGTTGCCTTTTCAGGGGATAGAAGTTCAGATACAAACAAAACTGAACAATCAATTTTCTGTAATCATATTCTTATGTAGAGACAGGCCATAGGCAAAATGTATAAGAAATTATTTAAAATTTATTGAGTAGTGCTATATACTAAAGTGAATAAAACAAAACAGAAATATTGGCAGTGTTAGGAGTAACAAGACTTTGGGTTTAAGAATTTAGCCCTGGAAATTACTTTGAATTATGCTTATGACTTAACGTTACAACCAATAACTCTTTTATTAGCAATTTTTATATAATGTGATTCCATTATCATTTTGTGTTGCATAAATTCTTTCTAATTTAAATGTTCCACATTCCAGTTAGGTTTTTATTGGAAAACGTATTGTGTGAGACTTAAAACATAAGGACTTATTTGGTTTTATATTTTTTTCTTTTGTCTTTTTTCTTTTATTTTTACTGTTTAGGTTGATTTTTTTATTATGTGTCTGTGTATGATTTTCTTTGTAAGTATGCACATGTGATTCCTGCAGATTGCACAAGTGCAATGTCTGCAAAGCCAGAAGAGAATGATACCCTGGAGAGAGAGATACAAAAACTTGTAAGTTGCCCAAGGTGTGTGCTGGAATCTGAACTCAGGCCCTCTGGAAGAGCAGTACAGGATTTGTACTGCTTTCTAGCTTATTATTTTATTTTTAATTCCATAAGAACACCACACACACACACACACACACACACACACACACACACACCATACCACACAACCCTTTAGGTTGCCCCAAAAGCTTAAACACTTAAATTCATACTTTATTTTAACTCATGGAATGGTTTACAGTACTTTCCATAAACATTCATGATTATTTATCTATTTATTTATTTGTTTATCTATTTGTGTATGTATTTATTTATAGCACAATAATTCTTTACAAAGGAGTCCTTTAGTTGTAAAGCTCTAATCCCAGAAGCCTATAACAACAAACTCTTAATGTACACTCACAGGATAGCTGATGCTTCAGTACACCATCAAAATATAACAGCATGAGACTAGGCCAAGGACTGATAAGACACCAGTTTCATTGCCAAGTAGAAATCAAGATCAAACTCAACAGAGAAGAGTTTGAGTTATTATCTCAATGAGTTGTAACATACTAAAATATAATGTGATCTTGCAGAGTTACTTAGTATAAGTTTACACCCTAAATAGCATAATATTATGGGGTGTCTAAAATGCAGTTGCATAATGATATCTTTAGATTCTGGACTGTTTGGAGGTCATACAGAGACACTATTAGAAAATAATCAAGAATTTAAAATGAAAAATATCAAAAATTAGCCCATAATGAATTATTTCTCTATAGTCATCCTATTGAGTATGCCTGTGCTATCTCCCTTTGCTGCTCGTGAAATTCTAACCTACAGAATAGAGATTCTTCTTTGCAAAGTTTTGCTTAGCAAGTCCTTCTTTATTAAATTTGGCATTGTATCCTATACAGTATTAGTCACCTATAACAGAATTAGAGTTGATTGTAATACACTTATTATAGCTATAGTTTATTAGAAAATCCACAGGATCCAATGTGTTTATCAGCAGCATGGTTTCTGTGAAAACATGTTTTGACCCCTGAACACTGACATTTTGTCAAGTTAATAGTAGCACGGATGTTCTAAGACAACCTATCGTTGACATTTTTCCTCACCTTAATATTATTCAAAAGTCAAAATAATATCAATCATAAGGAGCTCAAATATTATTGAAATAAGTAGTAAGTGATTAAATAGGCCTAACATTAATAGGGACCTCTCATAAAACACAGTTAAGAAAACTATTTTCCCATGGTAAAGAGAAGCCTGCCTGCTCCTTCTGCCCTCTCTGTAGCTTCTTTTTTCCTCTTTCACTCTACATTCAGCATATTGCTTTCTTAGTTTTTAAGTTGCCTTATAATTTCTACGTCCTTCTACTCTGCATTCTCCTTCTAATCTTGCTCTCTCCTCCTGCTCTGATGTCACAGTAATGCCCTACTGTCAATGCCTTTTCTCCCAATGCTATATCTTTACTATAAGTTCTTCTTCAGTTCAATTCTGTCTAAAAAGTTCTCTTATGCCCCGACTAAAAAATTATCTTCAGTTCTGTTCTAAAAATTTCTGTTCAGACCTATCTAAAAAGTGTTCTGTCTAAGAAGTTCTCCTCAGCTCAGTTCTGTTTCTTCTCTTTGTCCTGATCACTTGTACATCTTTCAGAATACATGACCACATGTAAAAAGTTCACCACAAGTTCACACACAATTTCAAATCAAAAATTGAAATAAAAGTTTACAAGCATATCCATTCTCACCATGGGACATAACAGGTCTTTTCTTAATAGCAAGGCAGACTTAGTCTCACTAAAGAGAACAGAGCTTTCTTCTTATAAACTTTGGTTTACTTCATTTAGCAATGAAAGGGTAGAAGCTTTTTCTTTCTCTACACAATAAGGATTGTAGCTCATTTCTCATCCAGCATGAGTAAGTTCTTTCTGCACTGGTGGTTAGACACTTGTTCAAATGTATATGCAAGTATGAATGTGTGTGTGTAACACTATAATTATGAGAATATATGTAAGTTGGGCCAGCTAGTTCGAATGGAAATGTATAAATAAATGCACATGTGTGAATCTGAAAAAAAAATACTTTCTTGTACCTTTTAAGTACATTTGCTCCAACCTGTAGCTCCAGACTTGGATTTCTCCTCTCTGTGTTCCTCTTTTCACAGTTTTCAGAAGTGCTCATGGTTTGGATGGCTATCCCTTCTTCCTCTCATCTCATATCTCTGATCTTGGCAGACCAATGGCTTCTATGCACATACAGGTGTGCATGCTGGCACCTTATCCTTGGAAGAGGTTGACTCAGATGTTTGCCACACCTGTGAATTTTATGCCCAATCTTCACTAGCTTCCATGAACTTAATTACCGTGCTTTATTTCAAGATTCCAAATCAGAAGAGTTGAAAAGAAGAGGCATAAAAACTCATATATTGCTCTTTCTGGCCAGCTCCTACATACTTTTCCTAAACAAAACATGGCCATAAAACAAAAAGTTAATGTTTCAAAGTCATCATTGAACTTTGATCTGTAAGATGAGGATATGCAATACAACCCATTATGCCTGAAATAATGATTAATTCCAGTAGCCAAAGAATGTTTGTGTTTGCCTACCATATAAAGAATACATGCATAACATGATCCTTGGGCAAGGTAAGGAGGCATGGATGAAGTTAAAAGACATCATTTTTTCAAGGAATTAACGTTATTCATCAAAAAATGAACTTTATAATAAAATAAAATTGTTAAGTATAATGATAATGGAAATATATTCTTACAAGTTACTATTACTCAATCACAAACAAGGATGTTTTATTCTCCTAAAGTAAAATGTGTTTAAATTTACTGAATCCCTTTCATTTGCTTAATAGCTTTTCCAATGTTTTCTTCAACTTGTATTTATTCTATGAAATACTTTAACACAAATTTAGTATTCATATCTAAGTTCTTATGTTCTGAGAATAGATATATAATGTTTAGGTAACCTTCAATTTGAAAATAAATTTAACTGTTTGATGTTAACTTGTTACACAAGAAATAAAAATACACTTCTATACATAACTAACTTTACACACAAATGCATGCTAAGAGGAATTGTATTTTACTTAACTCAAATGTAAACTTCAGGTTATCTACAAACAAAATGCTGTCTTCTGGCAAATATGAACAAACTCTCACAATGGCCAAAGTTACCTTAAAAAGAACAAAATTCAAAGATTGATACTTTTTAAAAAATAACAACTATTCGTTTTTTATTTAATGACTGACCAAAGACAGAAAAAAAAATATTGTTTAGATCTTTGGGAAGGATTTTTAGTAGGATTACTGTTATAGGATTACTGTTATTGCTAAATTTTAAGGGAATCATGATATTACTAAGATTATATAGGAAAATATCCTTTTACTTGAAGACAGTGTTTAACGTTTTATGATACTTAATTATGAATAAAATATCATCATGCTTGTTATTTATTCTTGATTTTTTCTGAAAAATGATAAAAAATTATAACATCTACATGTATTAAGTATACACATATATTACCTACATCTATATGAATGTTTAGAAAATATGGTTTAGAGTTGGTAAATCTATATGAAAGGTACATGGAAGTCTAAACATTATTTTGTATAAATTTTAAATTGTTCCCTGTGCACTTTGACATGCTCATTGGTGTACTCCTTATTCAGATCACTGTTGGGTTGTCAGGATGGTGACATGTTACAGTCATATCTTAACATATCAGCTGAAAACCATATTAACAAAGGAAAAGTACCTTCTCCTTTTATTATTATTAAATTATTTTATTTATTTATATTCCAAATATTGCCCCTCTTTCTGGTCCCTCCTCCCAGAGTTCTTCACTCCATCCTCCCACCCCCACCTCAACCCCCACCAGTGTTCCCCTACCTTGGGGCATCAAGTCTCTACAAGATGAGAGGTACATCCTCTCCCACTGAAGCCAGACAAGGCAGACTTCTGTTCCATATGAGCAGGAGGCCACGGGCCAGCCCATGTATGCTCTTTGTTTGGTGGCTTAGTCTTTGGGAGCTCTGAGGAGTCTGTGTTAATTGATGCTGTTGTTCTTCCTATGGAGCTGCCAACTCATTGAGCTCCTTCAATCTATCCCCTAAAGCTTCCATATGGTCCCTGACCTCTGTCCAATGGTTGGCTGCAATTATCTGCTTTTGTCTCAGTCAGCTGATGGAAAAGCCTCTCAGAAGACACTCATGCTAGGCTTCTGTCTGCAAGCACAACATGGCATCAGTAATAGTGTGAAGGTTTGGTGCCTGCCCCTAGGATAGATCCCAATTTGGGCAGTTCACTGGATAGCCTTTCCTTCAGTTTCTGCTCCATTTTTGTCCCTGCATTTCTTTTAGGCATAAAAACTCTGGGTCAAAATTTTTGAAGATGGGTAAGTGGCCCCATCCCTCTGCTGAGAGCCCAGTCTATCCACTACAGGTGGTCTCTTCATGATCCATCTACCACTGTTGGGCATTGCAGTTAGGTCACCCCCATTGTGTCCTGGGAACCTCTCTCATCCCTGGTCTCTGGGACTTTCTAGAGATTACTCCGACTCTCCAGCACCCAGAGCTGCCTATATCCATTCATTCTCCTGGCCCTCTGGGCTTCTCTCCTGTCTCTTTCATACCTGATTCTGACCCCCCTCCCCATTTTTGCCCCCTTCTTCCCTGACCCTTCCTCTGTTTGCCTAAGGTGATTATTTTCTTCCCCTTTCTAATTGGGATTAATCCCATTATTTGTTACAGAGATATAGCAGTGAAGACTATGCTACTCATGTAACACAGGAAAACAAATTAGCAGGATACAATGCATAGCCACAAAACAAATCCAGCCACATATTGTCAATTGATTTTTTTTGAGGGGGGTTAAAAAACAGGATTTTATTTTGTTATAGTTATGGAGACTAAAGCATCACTTTCTTGTGACTCACTGGTAGTCAGTTTCACGATGTCCAAACATGATCTTTATTCTTCATCTGTGAATGGGTTCCTGAGTTCTCTCTGTATGCCCCAATTCCCTCTTCTTACAAGGGCATTGGAACAGAGTAATGAATCGACAATTTTGGAATTTTGGTTTAAACAAAAATACAAAAATATTACAAGAGTATATTTTTTTGGTTCATTCCATGTGTACGATATGGGGCTGCTTAAGATTGTTTACAGCAGCTGACTATGATTTGTCTTGTTCTCTAGCAGGGGTGCTGGCATTCCCAGCTGCAGATAGCTTCTGTGATTGTGCTTTGCTGGGAATTCTGGAAAATTTTCAGAGGTCATAGAACTGCTAGAGTCCTAATAGATAGTTGTTTATTGGGTTGTTGGTTGGTTGGTGGTTACTGTTGGCTACATTTGTTAAGCAGTTGCAAAGAAGAAACAACAAAAAGAAATGAGATATCCTGAGGCTGAAGATTAAACTTGCCCCAGGGAACTCAACACCCCTAATTAGCAGGAAGTAGTTTAATAATGATCCCACCCCCTTTCTGACCCCTGGTTTTATTTAAGGAGCTCTTTCCTTTCCCTTCTATTCTCTTTTCTCCTTTATCCAGTGTTAGGGGATTGAAGGGGTAGAAGAATAGGGGTGGAGAAGGATGGAAGTAAGAAGAACCCACAAAGTCATCAAAATCTAGAACAGACTAACAACCATCCTAACAGACTCAGCTTTTCCTTAGCCATATATTTAAATGCTAATCTTCATATATATTGTCTTCTTTAGACACTGGTGACTAGGGTTCAACATAACAAAAGGGGCATTTTTCATCTTATAATGACCTATTGTCTGAGTCTCACTTTGACAAGAATAGCAAAGTAGCTCAATGGAAAAAGAATTGTCCTTGAATAAATAATACTGAGACAATTGGAAGTACACTCAAAAGTAAATTAATACCAACTTCCACTTTCCAAACTACAAATACATGTAAGCCCTGAATATAAATGACATAACTCAACTTGACATGTGTGTTATCCCAAGTTAGATTCTCAGTTAGATCCTGAAAAGGACATAATTTTAAAGTTCTTACAAGTAAACAGAAAACATCACTGGCTAAAAATAAAACAAAACAAAAAAAAGATAAGTTAGACCAAGATTCTCTGAAACTATGTCACAGCACAGTACAAAGGAGATGATGACTTACAAAGTGGGGGAAATACTTTCAAATGATAATATGACAAGAGTCATATCTAAAGTCAAGAGAAAACCTTTCTGGACTTCTAAAATATATATGCACATAAAAAGATACTGAAATCCAGGTTGTGGTGGTGGTGTATACCTTTAATCCCAGCACTGGGGAAGCAGAGACAGCCAGATCTCTGAGTTTGAGTCCAGCCTGGTCTACAGAGTGAGTTTCAGGGCATCCAGAGCAGATAGAGAAACCCTGAATCAAAACAACAACAACAACAACAAAAGATACTGTTATAATCGGGCGTAGGTACCCCACTCTTGAAGAATCAAGAAGGAGGCCACTGCAAAAGCGTGAGGTTAATTTATTAATTGGAACTGGTATACCAGGGTCACTCTGTAATCAGAGCGACCCAGAGGAAACAAAGCCTTGAGTGTTTATACCAGTTCAGAACAGAAGTTTACAGCTTACAACACGGGCTAGTTACAGTTTACAACACGGGCTAGTTAAGCTTTACCTTGTTCATTGTTCTTTAGTTTCTAGTGACCTTTCTCCTCTTGGTGAGGATAAGATACCTGTGACAAGCAGGAGGGGTGGGGGAGATTGGCTCTCCAGGGGGATGTCTCCTGGAAGCCTGCATTCCTTGGGGATGGGCATTTGCTCTGTAAACTCCTCTAAAACCCCTTTGTCTTAAGGATAAATGGACTTTCTTGATTTCTGGTATTTTTTACAAGGTATTTCTGTTTTGCTCAATTCCTACAATAATCCAAATTAGTAGTAGTTAGAAAGATGCAAGTACAATATAGATGTCACTTCACTTTACTAAAATGGGTATAATGAAAAACAAAACAGACAATGCCAAGTTTTGGAACAAATGTGAAAAAATGGAAATATCTGTCCTACTGGAGGAATACAAAGTAAAGCAACTGCTTGAACCACAACCAGTTAGGCAGTTTATCAAAAACTCAAAAATAGAGTTTGCATTAAGACCAAGCAATATCATTCTTCAATATATACACAAAAACTTGTATATAGATGTTCATAAAGGCATTATTCATAATAGCCTGCAGGTAAAAACAACCCCAGTTCCCATAGACTGATAACTACATAAAAAGATGTAAAACAATATTATTCACCCGTAAATAAAGGCATGGAATACAGCATTGGTGAACCTTGAAAACAGTAAATGAAAACGAACACATAAAGAGCCACATATTGCCTGCAACTATATAAGTTCAAATTTTAAAATGTATACAGATAGAAAGAATATTAATATTTCACAGCGACTTTGAAGAGAAAATAAGAATGACTGCTACTAGGTATGGCACTTTTTTAGAGAGATAGGAAATTCTTCCAGATAGTTGTGATGGCTGCTGCTATCTTACAAACAAAATACAAACAATAGAATTACATGTTATATACTAGGGTGGTTTTATGACACTTGAATTATATCTCAGTACCATAAAAGTAAATAATATATTAATATATTACCCACATTGAGCTATCCCCAATATGACAGAAAAATTAGAAAATTTTCATATGGATTGCAAGGTTTCAATTATATAACCTTGAAAGTACAAAATGAACTACAGAGCTATAAGTCAGATCAGTGTTTGAAAGGAGTGGCAAAAGAAAAGAACTGAAAAGTGGTAGGAAGAACCTGTCAGAGCTAAGGATGTATTTTTGTCTTGATTTTGATGATGATTACATGGATGACTGCATACTACAAAGCTTTTCAAATTGTGTCTTATAGTATACATCAGATATTATCTAATAAGGTAATGAATTGAAGCATAACTGTTCAATAAGTTTTGAATAAACTCTGTTAACCAAATACTTTATTAGACCATCAAGATAGAAAACTGAAATAAAGCCTGAAATTATCTCCATTTTGAAGGACAATGAACATGAAAGGAGACAAAACTGAACTCAGAAAATTTCATTTTGAGGTGGTGTCTCCAGTAAGCTTCACAAGAAGAGATGGATGTAAATAGATGGTCAAACATAAGTTCAGAGAAATTCTGTAATTTTTTTAACATTTTGAATACATATTTTTATTGTATTTAATATGTTATTTTATTGAAAACATAATTTTGAATACAATAGATCCTATTTACAGTTTTCCCTCCTATGGCTCCTCCCTCCCCACATCTCTTCCCATCCAGATCCACCCTTTCCTGTTTTGGTTTCAAAACAAACAGACATGAAAGGAAAAATAAGAAAATAGAAAACTATCAGAGTGGAATAAGAAAAAACAAACAAACTTAAGGAAAGTACTTAAAGAAAAAGTACACATGACACAAATAGACACAGAGACATAGACACAGAGACACATGTTCACATGTACAGGAATTGAATAAACACAAAACCAGAAGTCATAATATACATGCTAAGAACCTATGAAGTGTAGGGAAAAATATGCCTTTATACACCACAACACTGAGAGAAGGAACCTTCAAACATGCTACTGAATGTGTTTGTTTTCTGTTGGCCATCTAGTGCTGCTCAGGGAGCCTACCCTGAAGTGTGTTACTACCCTCAGTGAGACTCTCCTAGAAAAAAAAACTATTTTTTTTTCTTTGCAAGTGTTTATAGTTTCTGGCTTAGGGATGGGAGCAAGTATAAATTTTAATTAACTCACACTCCCAGTTTCCCATTGTCATGCGTAATTGAAAGCTAGCCATATAGCCGGATAGTACTTCATTCCAGGCATAATTTGATGCTCAGTAACTATTTACAATACAAACAATTGTCTTATCTTGAGACAAGTTAATACAAATTGTCTTCGGAGAGTTGAAGAAAAGTGTTAGCACTGAAGAGCACCGCCTGCCCTCCCAAACAGCTCAGACACAACTCCCAGGATCCACAGGGTGGCTCACAACTATCTAGAACCCTAGTCCCAAGAGATCTGATGTATAGGCTAAACACACACACACACACACACACACACACACACACACAGATATAGATAGATATAGATATAGATATCAAAGCAGCGTTTTTAAAATAAAAATAAATAAATTGAATTTTGATGGTATTATTACTCTTTGGACATATATATTCATGTATATGTATGTATATATATGTATATATATGTATGTATATATATGTATATGTATGTATATATATGTATATGTATGTATATATATGTATATATACATGAATTTACTATTTAGAAAAAATTAAGTCTATACTAATGCATTCATAGTTTCTGAAAAGATTGTCTTTATTCTCTAATATAAGCAGCACAGTATAAGAACTATTTGAATAGCTTCATACTGCATATTTATTATAGATTACCAAAATCCTTATAAGTTCAAGTCTCTTTTGTTAAATTAGATAGTTTTGCATTGTCTCATGCATATCATCAGTATACTTGAAGTTGTTTCTATAGGACGTATACCTATAGAACTCATGCTTAACATACATGAACTTTCTATAAATACTTGCTATAATATGTGATTTAAGTACTAATAGCAAAGATACCTGTGTGTGATCAGTGGGGTATATTTGCTGTTGAATGACTCTCCAGATGTAGATAGTTATGGACGCCTGAGTGTACAGATGTGGGATGCATACATTAGCATGAATGAGAGAAGTTATCACAGGAAAAAATCAAACTGAAAGGCAGAAAATGTCCCAGTAGCATTCATTGTTTGAGCACAGATGATTAGATTTCCGTGAGATAAACCAATTCTTACACTGTCCAGATAAAGTTACCAGTTCATTCTCTTTGGAACTTGAGGTAATTCAATTGGCATTTTGATACAATAAAGAAAAGTTTCAATATTAATGCCACGCAGCTTAAGACAGAATAGCTACAGAGAAGGAAAATTACTATTTTGTAGCTATTATGTTATTCATCCATCAATTTTCAGATCATTTTCCTAGACTTTGGTGGCTATACAGTTAAAACAATTTTCGTATACTACAGAAATAGTATAGGAAGTAAAATAAAATATAGATTTAAAAACAAAATAAAAATAATAAATATAAACAAAATAAACAAAAATAAATATAAAATAAATGAAAATAATAAATATAAACAAAAATAAAATATAGGTTTAAAAGCAACCTAGTTTTATTTTTAATACAACCCTAAGCACACACATACACACACAAACACACCACTACATATATATATGTAAAACTTCAGTGTAAAATTAGATGAATTTCTTTATTGTAAGTTGTCTGAAAGATAATATTAAGGAAATATTGCAGTTTTCATTATTGTGACTAAATGTTATGTAACATATTTAAATTGATGAAAATGAGAATGACCAATAATTCCATGATAACTGAGTTAAGTGTTTGAAAATGTAAAATTCTATGATTAAGAAAAAACACAAGGACAAGTATATTAGAAAAATCAGCCCACAAAGCTTAGATTTATAAATGATTTATTTCAGGTGTCACTCATTTTAGAGGCCTCAGGTGAAAAATGAGAATTACATGGTTGGCTCTATTTTGGAGGCCTTCCAGAAGCTTACAGTAAATTACATGAAATATCTATATTTACAGAAAAGGCCCTGACCTTTCACTCTATGACTGCAATTTACCATCATCTGTGCAGTAGATACACTTCATTTTCTATTTTTAAGACTACATATAGTAAAATATACACACAACTACAATTTCTTATCTAGTCAGATGTCTAAACATGTAAACTTTAATTTTATAGGAATATCTAATTTTTTTTTTATTCTTCTCTCATACCATATCTTCAGACAACGGTTATTTTCCTTCCTCTTCTCCCAACCGCTCAAGCCACCCCTCCTCCATTTGTCTTAGGAAAAGATCACACTTTACACCACACTAAATACAAAATTACAAGGAGCAATAAGACTAGGCACAAACTCTTATATCAGGGTTGAGTGATTCAATTGAGTAGGAGGAAAATGGTCCTAAGGGCAGGTGAAAGACTCGAAGAACTTCCACCCACTCTTTTAGGAGACCCCCAAATCCACCTAGCTACACAACCATAACATATATGCAGTGGACTTAGCACATACCCATGCAGGCTAAGAGAGCCCCTATGAACCATGCTTAGGTAATTTTGCAGGTCATGTGCTCCTGGTATTCTGGACCCCTCTGTCTCCTATGATTCTTCTTCCCATTTTCTGCAGGTTTCAGGCCCTATGCAGGTCTTTGCCATGGACCCGGGGTTTCTTGCGGGGACCCTGGTCTCTGCAGGATGATGGGTTCTGTCCAAGTGTGCATGGGATTCGGCTGGTGACAGACAGACTCAACACAAGGAGTGTAGGATCTGAATGTATTTCTTAAAAATGGCATGAGATTTTTACAATCATTGCAAAAGAGAAATGAAAAATGTGGCAGCTCAGTAGTCGAGGTATATCTGAGGCTACCTAAAATACACTGGGTCTAAAAACAGCAGCCATCTCCTCTGGACTGGTGCAGCACCCCCAGACTCCAAGCACATTCGGGCCGCATGGGCCCAGCCGGAGTCCCGGGGCGCTGCTGGTGTGCCAGGCAGGAGGGTAGAGGCTCAAATCTCAAATGCTGAATCTAGAAAAGCTGAATCTAGAATGCTGAATGCTGAAATCTCGAATGCTCAATCTCTTGAATCTCGACTGGTGCTGCACCCCCCCCCCCCGCCCCGGCCCCACACACCTGGGGCGGGGGGGGGGGGGATTGGGGGCTGAAGACTGCATGAATCTAAGTCCTAGTCCACCTAAGTTCTAGTTCTAGTCAGAGTGCGAGCAAACGAGTCCTAATGCTCAATGCAGACTGCTATCTCACACACACACTCAAGGTCCCGCCCATCCTAGGTAAAACACCCACTATGCTAATCTTCTGGGCTAGTAGAGATGTGTCTCTTGCTAATTCCTAGGAGTGGTTCTGCTGCAGTACTTAACTGAGATTGAGGATTCTACTTGACCTTGCCCTGGGATAAGTCTGTAAACTTCAATGCCCCATTCCCTTCCTTATTTCCCTAACAATGCCAGAGGCAATTTGTCTGGGTGGGTAACATTCCAAGCCAGGTTTTGGCTAAAATGTTGGAACAATGGTAAAGGTCAGAGAGCAAATGTGCAATTTTGTCTAGCCATTAATAAACCATATCTTGGTGGGCACCTAGCACGTGAGTTGGCAAGGACATATCTGGGCTACCTCTGAGTTAGGGGTGCCAGGAGACAATGCGGGGGAAGGAGACTGACTTTCCTTGAAGTTTTCGCCTCAAATACTGCTGTCACGCAAGGTCTGAGTGGCACATCTTCTCTTTAGTCTCTCTCTGTGCCTAATGTTTGGCTGTGAGTCTTTGCATCTACTCTCATCAGCTACCAGAGGTAGCCTCTCTGATGATTACTGCACATGGATCTATAAGTGTAGCAGAATGTCATTAGGAATCATTTTATTGAATTTTTTCTACCCTAGGTCTCTGTTTTTAGTTACATATAAATTTACAACTTTAAAATTAACTAAAA
>JADRCD010228490.1:9973-26988 GCA_019843815.1 Montemys delectorum
GGGAGGATTTGGGGAAATGAAAGAACATGCTCAAATTCTATTGTTTGCAAAAATATTTCAGTAAAGAAAATAAAGAAAATTTAACTACATAATTTGACCATATGAAAAATGGTGGCAAAAGAAATTATATATATTTAAAGATGTTAGTCTTATTAAAGAGAATCTAAATACCTTCTCTGGGACATAGGAAGTATGCTTTATGCACACCCCAGATTTTCATTTAAAGAAGTAAATGCCTCTGGGGTATGCTACTCATATAATTGTGCCTTAGAAAATGTTTTAGAAGGTTCAGTAGCCCCAGTTGAATGTGTTGTTATCCATATGCTACTAAATTCACAGGCATACAAAAGGAACCATGGGGGTTTCCCTTAAGCTTTTAGAGAAAACCCTGTGAAGCCCTCTCCTGCATCAGACGGAAACAGATACGGAGAACCACAGCCATATAATGTGCAAAGAGTAACAGGCTTGGAATATTTAGCCCTAAATAAATGGGATATCTATCAAATCCCTAATCCAAGAACCCCCAATTGACAACCACTGACAAATGAAAGTTCAGTTTAATCAAGGTAATCTCACTGGGGAATCAGATTACTCCTTAATAGACCACAATAGTTTCTTGTCCCATAATGTTCTCACATGTATTTTCTTGTTTTTTTTTTAATCTTGCTTTTAATTTTTATTTTTTAATCATATGCATTTTCTTTCATACTTTTAATCCTACAGTTACATTGTGTATACATTTTAGTGTTTTTATGGGATTCCTGAGTATGAGAAGAGATGGGAATTATTGTCTGTATGTGTTTTCTGTCATTGTCTTGGGCTCTTCTCCTTCGGTTTGTTTTGTCCTATTCCAATGTGTTAGTTTTTGTTTTGTTGTATTATATTTTATCTTATTTTATTTTATTACTAAACCCTGTTTATTTTCTAATGTGTGACAGTAAAGGGATGGATCTGATTGGGAGGAGAGTTGGAGAGGAAGTGAGAGAAGTAGAGAAAGGGGAACCATAATTAAGATGTATTATGTGAAAAAAAATCTATTTTCAGTAAAAGGAAAAAAAACTCTCCTTCCAAGATTATTAAGGCCATTGGTAAAATTGTTTTACTTCAAGTATAAAAAAATAAATTCTCATTTTATTTTTGGATAATAAAAAAGAGCTACTATAAGTGCTACTATGTTTCCATGCTTCCTAAAACAGGAACTTCAATATCATCTCATTCAAAAAAAAAAAAAAAATGGAAGCTCAGAAACAGAAATGAGTCACTGAATTTATACCATAGCAACAGATCGGAACACACACATACAACATAAATTTAAGTCATGCTACAACCACACAGCAATCACAAGAACCCCATACTCAAGGACAAGGACAATTTCTAGGGTAAGTGCACAAGGACACATTATAGTCTTTCTGTCACACTTTAGGACATGGATACTTATTTGATAGCCTGATAATTGGTAACATGCAATATCCAAAAGATATCCATTATTCACTTCACTTTAAATATATCTGGGAGAACACTGAAATTCCAATAATAATTCAAACCACATTATTTTTCCTTTTCTAATATGTAACTACCGACTTGTGTTCTGTTGGACAGACTCTTCATTTGGTTCTGTGATAAGAGTAGAGGATATACACAGGTTTAAAGAACTTTCTCTTACTACAGTACCATGCTACCTTATTTGTTTTCTTGTCTTTCTTTTAATTTTACAGTTATGTATTTACTGTGTGTGCATAAATGATGTATATGTGTCTGTGTGTGTATGTGTGCGCGCGCGCGTGCGCATGTGCGGGCACGTGCATATACCTCTGTACATATGTGAGTGTTATGCTTTCTGTTTACTATGCAGTCTCCAGGAATCTCCTTAGGCTTTGTGTCAAGCATTGCTAGTCCAGTATTTCACTCTTCATATGCATATATTTTATTAAAGTTTCCAAGAGTGTCAGGTTGTGTGTTCTTTTCATTTCATGCTTTATTGTACACAGAAATGCCTCTACACACATCTGTCCTAATTCAAATGAACTATCCTGGATGATGTAGAGTTGAACCTAGGCATTTGAAATTTATATATTTTTCGCTGTTTGGCAACTAACACATAATAATAATATATTATATATAATTTCTTTAGATTTAGTTACTATATCTTCTGCAATAATAAACTAGAAAATAATAGTTATAAACCAAATTTCATATTTAACTATATTGACATTACTTCTGTAAGTTAAAGTGTAGTTAACACTGGTTAGCAGAAATTGTCTGAAACCAGTCTCACAGTAACTTCTCTTTCTGGTTTCTGTTGCTGGATTATATGCTCTCATTGTTATTTTAAATGTGATTTGGTATGATACATTGATGTTATTATAAATGTGAATTGAATTGATATATTAGATGAGCAAGCTGGAATAATTTTTGAAATTATCAACAATCTTGTCACATTAATAGAAATGGTCCAGGAGACTCTTTTATCAGGAAATGCAAGTTAAACTTCCTGTATGTTAGAGTTTAAAAATTTTCATACTACGGGTGCCGAGATGGGGCCACACCTCCAGGACTAGATTGAGACCTGGGATATGGGAAGCGCTCAAGAATCAATGGGGTGAACTTAATTGAGACTCACAACATTGCAGATAAAGAACCTGGAGAAGCTACCTCCTGTAGCCAAGGCAGGAACTCCAGTGGAGTGCTAGCGACACCAACCCACCCACAAAACTTTCAACCTAAAATGTATTATCCTGTCTACAATTAGGCACGGGGAGGAAGCAGAGTCTGAGGGAATGACTAAACAATAACCGGGCCAACTTAAGACATAGCGCATGGACAAGCACCTATCCCTGACACTATTAATGACACTCTCTTACGTTTTCGGACAGGAACCTATGATGGCTGTCTTCGGAGAGGCTTCACCCAGCATCTGACTCAGACAGAGGTACATACCCACAGCTAAATAGTGGGTGAAGCTTGGGGGACTCTTATGGGAGAATAGGAGGAAGGATTCCAGCCCCAAAATGGATTGAAACTCCACAGGAAGACCGACAGAGTAAACTAACCTGGACCTTGGGACTTTCAGAGTCTGAACACCAACCGAAGAACATACACGGGCTGGACCTAGGCCTCCCCGCTCATAAGTAGCAGACATGCAGCCTGGTCTTCATGTGGGTCCCAAACAACTGGAGCAGGGGCTATCCCAAAAGCTGTTGCCTATACCTCGGATATGTTTTTCTAGCTGGGCTGCCTTGTCTAGCCTCAGTGAAAGAGTAAGCACCTAGTCTTACAGAGACTTGAAGAAACAGGTTGTGGAGATACTCCAAGGGGCCCCACTCACTCACAGAGGAAGGTGAAGGGGGTTGGGGGAGGATTATCCAAAGGGATCACTGGGAAGGAGGCCAGTGAGTGGAATGTAAAGTGAATAAATAAAAAAATTAAACTAAATTTAAAAAAAATATCCCATAGCTATGTATTAGCATTGATTTTATTTTTTAGAAAATCGTATTATTATATAGTTTATTAGGTAGTATTAATTTATCTTATGTCTCTCAATTTGTATTTATTGATTCATGATATTAAAACTAGTAAAAATTTTAGATTAAATTAACAGTGCGGATAAAACAACCTAATTTGGTCCATGACTTAGATAGGGTTTTATGGCTATGAAGTACACAATTCTCCTAAAGGAAAACATTCACTGGGGCTAGCTTACCGTTTCAGAGGCTTACTTCATCGTTGCTGTGGAGGGAAGCATGGTAGCATGCAGGCAGGCATGGTGTTGGAGAAGGACACGCGAGTTCTACATCTGGATCCACAGGCAGCAGAAGGAAGATTGAACCAGAGAGGCCTAAATTTAGCATCAGATATCGGAAAGCTCAGTCCATGGTGACACACTTCCTCAGACAAGGCCACAGCTACTCCAACAAGGCCACAGCTCCTAACAGTGCCTCTCCCTATGGGCCAGGCATTTAAACACCTGAGTCTGTTAGGGTCATTCCTATTTAACACACCATAGTACGTTTTCAAATATTCTTTTCAAGTGTTTCCTATCTTTAAAACAGTTCAAGGCAAAAAAGGAAAGTGCTATCCGATGCATTTCCCTTAAGTATTGCTGTTAATGTTTTAAATAACAATCTTGAACTTAACCATTAATTCAAATTTTCATTTATTTAAATTTTTATCAGAAAACTTTAACCTTTAAAGCTAAAATTGTAGAAATTTCTTAAGGTCTTGCATTTTACCAGTGGACAGGGAGGTACTACTGTTATCCATCTGAAACTAAATTCAGTCAAAGAAAGGTACTTTTCCTTCCTCTTTTTGTGTGTATAATAAGGGACTGTGGAGCTTATAATCAGTTTCCCTGTAAATAAGAACATAAGATAGCCCAGAGTTTAACTACATTTAAACATAAAGAGTTTATTACACTTACATACACTAAATATTTTAATAATCATATGAAGGATACAGTTACATGAACTGGAGGGCAGGGTATGGAGGGGAATCTATTTAAATAATTTGGTTTCTAAGCCATCAACATTATTTTATACTATAAATGACTGTGCAGCCAAAATGAAAATCCACATTGCTTTCCCTCAACTTTCATTTGCTAACTATTCGGAAGCCTGAAATGCATGGTGATAATATGTTGAATTTTCCTAAGTATGATATTTTCCTCAAGAAGTTATTTAAATTTGTCTTGCCACTTGGACAGGGTAGTGGAACTAAGGAAGAAAACTGACATCATTATATCACCCATTAAAATAATTTTTAATAAAATATTTTTAAATTATCTGATCAGATTTAATTCCAATAACTGTATTATATGTCTGATTGGATGAGTATATCACTAAATTAAGTAATGTATTAAAATATAATTGAACTCATGTCCTTGTATTTCAGACCATTTATCTTTTCATAAGGAACGTAAGGGGAACAAGAAGCCAGTGAACAGTATCTTTAATCGTAATTTAACTCATATTAATTTTCTTTCTATTTGTGCCAACATTAACTTAAAGAGGGATCAAATAGTCTTTCCTTATTCTTCGCAAGTGCTTTCAAATGTCCTCTACATATTTTAAACCCTATATATGTTTCCTAAAAAAAACTAAATGCCAAACTTGATTTCCATGCGCTTCATAAAGAACTGGAAAGTATGATTTGAGAGTAGAGGAAAATAAAAATTCATGCCACATTTCTGCTCTCACATTCTTGTAGAGGTTTTAGCATTAAAATGTGCATAAATCTCTGCTGAGAAAAAAGGCACCTTATTTTCCTGTGGTGACAGAAGAGAGAAGGAGCATATGCTTTACAAGAGGAGATGGAGGTAGATGCAGGCACAGTGCGCTGAAGAGGCATTCCCATGAGCATCTCACCCTTGACAACATGTCAAGAACTCTAAGCCCATTTTAAAGCAAAAATACTTAAGAAATATGTGTCAAAACCAAGGAGAACCATTTATAAATGTTTAATAGCTTAAACAGGAGTTAAATGGCTGTATATGTGAACATAAACAGGAATACTGTATATTACAAACCTACCTAGCTTCAAAAATCCCCCTCATTTTTTACTTTTTTTATTTATATGTTTGTTTGTTTATAAATGCACTCTTAATTTATATCAATAGAATCAGCCACACATACTAACAAAACAAACAAAGAATTGAAGACACATGTGGATAAGTATTGAGTTGAACTATGTATAAACATAAAATGATCAAATTAAACCTTTTGTGATTTGAAAAATCGTATGTAATCATACAGTCCCACAAGCTCTATTTACTCCCACCTACAAGGGTGGAATAGAATTAACATTTTTATAAATGTAATTTTTCATGTTAATATGTCAATATATCTAAAAAAATTGTTCCTAAAAGAGACAATGCTCAGATTTCTTTTTAAAACTCACTCATTTAAAAATAGACACAAATGTATATCTAACATGATGTGAGCCTATTTATTCCAATGACTCAAAGAAAAAAAATGTCAACTATGTGGAAGAAATAAAATAAAGAATTATTATTAACAAATACAAAATTTGAACACAGAATTGGCAGGTATGTTTGAAATTACAGGAACATTTAGAATTAAATGGAAATAAAGTTTCCATGTTTTCTGTGAATTCAACCTGCATTCCTTGCCCAACACAATGGACATGCTTCTGTTCTGCCTGCCAATCTGTACTCATGGTCACAGTCTCAGATGCTGTCTTTGTAGAAGTAAGCTTGCCTCCCACTACATGTAGCCTTGCTTGGACAAGAGAGGGAATTAAGTCACAAGTTCAAGCTATGGTGTCAACTAAAGATTCATATCTCCCTGTACCAACTGCCTGATCCCTAAAGATGTCTCTGTTCGTACCTTTTCACCTCCACAGATGTCATTACTGTGCCCTCTGCAACATCATCTTCCTTTAAAATATCAGAAATCAGCTGAATAAGTCTGGCAGAATTGAAATGGCCTTGGTGAGCAAAGTTCCCTGCTGTACACAGATGTACTGAAGGCTTCATTCACTCTTTCTATAATGCAGCCAAAAGTTCTCAGAGACTTTGTGTTACGACTGAGACAAAGCGCTCTGTCATGAAGGATATCCTGTTCGGGGCACAAAGAAATAAGGGCTAAAGAAATGAATAAAATGCAATAAATAAATAAAATACCAATTTGTCTTCTGCACTGGCCATATAGGAGAATTAAAGGGAGATGTGGTGGGAACCACCACCCCTGCATCTCTCAAGTTGACAACCAGGAATAGCCACTACAACAGGGTTCTGTAAAGTTATAAAGATAATCTGTAATGTTTTATGATCAAAAGGAAAAAATAAAAAGAGTTTTTATGTTACCTGGAGTTACAATCTGTACTAACTTCTGTTTCCTTATGTTAATGTCATAATACATGTTTACAAAATTATTATGAATAGTGTCCTATATCAGCGATGTTTGAGTTATTTCTAAATTAGCAGTGAGTCCAATAATAGTACTATGAAAATTTTCATAATTGTTTTCAGGAGCTAGAAAATCTGGACTTTTATTTAGAGAAGCAGAATTATAGGCCAAAAAAATTACAGGTCATCAGGCTTTGTTGTAACACAATACATATTCCATTAGACACACTTACAGCTCATCTGCCATATAATATCGCATCAGGTGACAAATCAGCTGGATAGACAAGAATCTGGCCTACAGATGTGTGATTTTTTTTCCTACATGGCAGAAATACCAGACCTGTGGTACTAGCTATAAGTTCTTGGTTTTTTTGTGCTATCGTATTAGTAATGAAGAAAAGAGTTTTATTAAGATCTTTTTGTTAGTATGTTTTTACATTTTGTTATGTCTTGCATCAAATGTAGGAAAATAACTAGTGGTTTAAACAGCACCAAATAATGTCTTTTCAATGTGAAATAAGATGAAACTGAATTTCTAATCCTATTGTACAACCTACATCCATTGCCCATGAGTCATTAGTGTAAAAACATTTCATACGGTAGATAGCAATTAACACAGAAATCTACAACTGGACAAAGAGCAGAAAATAAAAATTGTGGGAAAATCCCAGCCCTCAAGGAAGTTAATGCACCTCATCCTCTTTTCCTAGGGCTCAGGGCTTATTGTGGAGGAAGAGTCAGAAGGACTGTAAGAGGAAGGGGCAGTGGGTGACTAGGAACAGCTGACATCAGGAAACAGCAGGACACAGCACATATGACCTCATAGACCTGGTGACAGCATGCACAAGACATGTGCAAGCCCAGTCCAGGACACATCCTAACATGGAGAGGGGAGTTGGGCATGAAATCTGCCCTTCAGATGTAGAGCATTGGCAATTGTTGGCTGCTGGGAGAGAGACAGTTTTCTCTCCTTGTTCACCCCTGGTAATTAATCACGTTACACTGGAGGGGTACACACTGGGGAGATTTGAGCAGCACAAATTAACACCTTAATGAACTTTTTAAAAATGTAATTTTTAAAACATTGGGTAGTTCCAGAAGAGAACACAAATCTGAGAGGTTTTGGAGAATGGGGAGTAAATGTGATAAAAACACATTGTCAACATTCTCAAAGAATTAATAAAATATTAAAAATTAAAATGTCAATATTTTTATAACATGAATATACCCTAAATTTTTGGACAATTTTATTTCATAATTAATCGTTAGTTATTAGACTTTTTAACTGTACTATGTGGGCTTATAGCTTATTTGCAGGATTTATACCAACATGATACCTCAAAGGGTTGATATATAAAGAAGCACCATTAGCAGAGCCTGGTTGTGTGAGATTAGAATCCCACTTACTCAGGAGATAGAGCAAGAGGATCCAAAAGTTCACAACTTTCCTGGGCTATAGAGTGAGTGAAGTTATTATGAATAATATCCAATTTCAGTTACGGCAGGATTCTTTCTATACAACCAGTGGATCCAATAACATTACTCTAAAAAGTTTCAATATTGAGTAGTTTTTTTTTTTGAGCTAGAAATTGTAGTTTTATGTTTCGTGAAGCCTGGATAACTTAGCAAGAAGCTATTATCAAAATAAAATGCCAAGGCAGTGCTGGGAATATTGTTCAGAGGCACAGTAAGTGCCCAGTGTGTATGGAGTCCTAGGTTCACTCAGAGCACTGCTAGAACAAAGAAACAAAAGCAATGTAAGTAAACATTCAGTGTGATAATAGAAGAGTGGCACATCTTATCAGAAATAGAAACACTGTGAGCATAATCAAAATCCATTAATCCCTTTGCCTTTTCCAGGCTTGCTCACAGAGCCATAGACATATGGCTGCAGAGTTTCCCATGAAAGATGACTTGCCATACTGTTTTGTACATTAAGAATAAAACTTTTAAATGTAGCTGGACAGATGGCAAGCCACTGCTCTTGGACATTACCTGAGTTTAGTTCCAAGCTCCCAAAGGCTTCTCACAACTTTGTAACTATAGCTTACACCTTCTTTTGGTCTCCATGAGCACTGCACATATGCACACATGCCTCCTCCACACAGACATACATTTACACATGTAATGAAAAAGGAAGACTTTAAAAATGTATGTTCTTCTTCCTTTCCAGTCCAGAGAAATTAGAGATAATATGCATAAAGGACTTTTAGATTTTATGTAAAAGAATACAGCTATTTCAAATAAATATATTTGTATTTTTGTAAATAAATGTATTAATATATTAAATGAATTTATATTTAATTAAATAAATATAAACAAAATTATTTTAAATAACTATATTTGTTTAAAGATATTTGTTTCAAAGATAAACATATAAGATAATTGCTAGATTAAAAATGTAGTGAAGAAAATTTTATTTCCTAAGGAATAGTAGAAGAGAAATTAACTTTATATATGAATGAGAATCATCTATGTATGATATATGAGTATCCACTCCAGGGAAGTCTATCTATCATCTGCAGCATGTATACTTATTCTCTTTCCTAGGATAATACTAAATTTGCACTGAAAAACCCATATATATCTAGGATCAGGACTGCCTCTCTCCAGTGCCTAGACCTAGAGTAGCCACTCCATTTACTCTCATAATGCTTGAGAAACATATTTCTTAATACTGAATTCATATAACCCTTCCATTAGCCCTTTTACAGGTAGGGAGGCCAAAAATTCGAAGATAGCCTCATCTACTCTTACTGAGCATCCTTGTTCCCCCGATCTAGACATAAAGTCTAGGCTCCACCTACACTTTCAGCATCATCTTTTATATGTTCAATTTATAGTTCAATATTCTGTGGACTCATGTATTTTATGTCTTGGTCACAGTGTTAATTGCTCTCTACTGAAAATACAAGCCTCTGTGATGTTGGTAGACAGAGTAATTGATGTATATATTAATATACATATAGGTGTGAATTTACTATTGTGTCAATTTAACAGCATAACTATGGTTTCTCTTCTAAGGTCTATGGCCAGTTTTTTTTTTTTTTATAGGTTCTTGGCCTTATAATGGTGATATGTAGGAATTTTAACTTTGGAATTTAAACTTGTGGAATTGAATAAAACCCAGTTACATAGTGGTTTGGTTATTCTCATAACATTTGTGTCATGATTACATCAGTGGGCATCCTTCACCATGTCAGATATTATTATATTGTATTTAACCGCATGACAACTGACAGATTTGAGGAAGTAAAGTAAGTGTACACATTCCAGAGTAAATAGGAAATAGATTAGACATCAGAGATGGAGGTAGGGAGTAGACTATGTTGAGGAGGTAGGTGTAGATAAGAACAGGAAGGATGATGTGGGAGAGGATGGAGGGAGAGAGCACTGGGAGAGACATGGATTGGAGGGGGCATCTCTGGAGGAGCTTCAATCCCAGGACAATGGAAACTCCCAGAAATCTGTGAGGGTGACTCTAGCTAAGATTCCAATGGCGAAGCAATGGGGAATATCAAGCCTGTACCAGCCATCTCCCATAACCAGGCAAGACTGAAGAGGTTGCAGGGATTGCTCCGTCAATCACATGTCGTCTTGCCCATAAGATGTGCAGGTATAACAAATGGAGCAGACTTTAGGGATGAGCAAACCAATGACTGGTCCATATTGAGACCAATGCCATGGAGGAAGCCAGCCTGTGACACTATTAATGATATTTTGCTACACATTCAAACAGAAGCCTAGCAAAACTGTCACAAGAAGGCTTTCACCCAGCAACTGATGGAAACTGATGCAGAGACACACAACCCAACATTGAACGGAGCTTGGTGAATCCTGTGGAAAATGGGGCAGAAGGACTGAAGGAGCTAGAGGATTAAAAGACACAGCAAGGAAACTTCCAGAATTAAGTAATCTGGTTCCGTAGATGCTCAAAGATACTGAACTGCCAACCAGAGAGCGTGCATGGGATAAACGTAGGCCCTTTACATATACATGGAACAGTTGTGCAGCCGAGTCTAAATGTGGATCCTAAAGTGGGATCAGTGGTTTTCTGACTACATTAAGTGCTTTTAGTGTCCTGTTATGTAACTGGGCTGCCTTGTCTAGCCTCAAAATAAAGCTTTTCTGAAAAAGGATTGAGCGCTAAACTTATCTGCAGGTATAAAGGTAAGTATTAGAACACTTTTAGAAATTATATTGGTTTAGGTTCTCCTCTAGGATCTATGCCCAATTCAGCAACATATAGTTGACTAGATTTATATTAACAGACATGAATTTTCTTCTATTGAATAGGACTTAAGTCCAATTAAATAGCTTCTGGTTAACACAAGCTAAAAATTCTACTACTGCACCATTAGATGTATGCCGTTGAGTTGAGCATGCTGTACTTTGTAGGCCTTACATCTAGATAGGACTATCAATTGATTTTATCCTTTGCCAACTTCCATAGCACCTTCAAATACTGTGTGAGCTAATCCTTAGGGAATAGGCTTCCCAACAGGTCTTCAATGTTCTGTGTCTAATGTGCCTGGCATCTCCACTAATAGGGCCCTAGTTCCAATTTAAGGGAAAATCAAGTACAATTTCAGAAGCCAATATTATTTTTGGAGTCTCATGGAATCAAGAGACTCTTGAAGTCAAAAAACAGAAATATAGATGTTTTCATTTTAGCCACTGGAGTTTTTGTTTGATAGAATATGACTCTTAGGGGAAACATTATCATCCACATTTTGTAACTCTGGTAATATACTCAAAAACTAAATATTCAGAGCTAGTCTCTACAAATAAGAAAGAATATAAAGCCAAATCGCTCCTATTCATTAAGTAAAGTAAATCAGAGTGCTGGTTTTATCTAAGGATTAAAGAAAGAAATTCTAATTGTTTTAGATTTGACTGTTAACTAAACAAGCAAGCAATTAGAATATTTCTAAATAAATATGATTATAATTAATATAGCACACCTGCAAAGTGGTTACAAAAATAAGTCTGAAGGAAATGCCCAGGATATTTACACTCACAATTAGCATAAAATCAAATATTTAGCAAAATAGTACATTTCCTGATTTGTTTGCATAAAAACAATTAATCCTTTGACAGCTTATGTCCCTCAGTAGTTATTGCTGTCATAAACATGGGCAGTTCCACTGACTGCATAATGACTTTGTTCCATTTCATATATAATATGAAGTGTTCGTAGCTATTAAGAAAACTGTTAACATTTATGGAAACATAAGATATAAATTACTTTATTTTTACCATTTCAGACGAAGGAAAAAATGTTTCAAGATGATAGAAAAAAATACTCAGACTCACAGATCTTGTGTTGTTTCAAAGCAGTGCACAGAATACTCATGATTTATGTCTATTATTAACCTCAAATGATATTTCCTGATATAAAAAAGCAAGAAAATCCCTCACTAAGCAGTGACCTATTTTTATCATTTCTCTCATTCCTCTGTTACTAAGCAACAGAAAGAGCCCAGAAAAAAAGAAAGATTTGTAACACTTTTACATATATCATAGACAATAATATACGCCAAATGTGCTTTATATATCAAGTAAAAATAATGTTTTTGTGCTTCTGTTTTGTAGGATTTACAGATCTGTCACAACAGAATACACAAAAGCTTTCCATCACTATATATTTTATAGACATTTTTATCTCAGGAGGTATTTGTTCTTGTAGAAGCTAAAAGATTCAATTATTGAAGCTTTTTAAACTGAACTTGTATCATGACAACTTGAATTGACCACCCAGGATCCAAAATCCTTCTACAGCTTTTCCTATATGAGTTTAAGCCAGTCTTCACTCTTTCTCTTGAAATACTTTTTCACACTCTATTTTATATGATTTATATTGTTCTCTTCCTTTGAAACAATCAACATACACAGTAGATTACATTGTCATTCCTGCATTAAAATTTAGTGAAAATTAGATCCATTACTTAGATTTATACTAAATCCTGCATAAGACATTGTTATATCCTACTATATTTTGCTTCATTCTATGTTATCTGCCTCTTTTCATGTTTGCATTACTTTTTATGCCCCCAACACACACTGGTAGTTGAAGACTTTAATAGCTAATTCTTGCCACTAGTCAGGTGATCTAGAAAAAGACAATGGAGAAATGCTATAGTTAACTGAAGTTATAAACCAAATAAACCTAATAATATATATAAAATATTTCACAAAAACAAAAAAGTATATTGTGCCCAGTACCTCATGGAATTTCTTCAAAATTGATGATATAGTTGGACACAAAGTAAGTCCAGACATATACCAGAAAATCAAAACATCCATTAACCAATCTTAACACTGCAGTCTAAAGCTGGGTGTAAACAACATAACCAAGAGAAAGCTTACAGTATCATGGAAACTGAACAACTGTCTTCTGAATCAAAAATGAATCAGGACAATTTAAGAAAGAATTCAAAGATATTTTAGAATTGAATGAAAATGAATACATAACAATTTATGGAACACAATAGATGTTGTTCTAAGAGGCAAGTTCATAGTACAAAATGGCTATATTTTTTTAAAAAGTGAAAAGAAATTAGAAATCTCATAATAGCAACTTAATGGCACACTACAAAGCTCTGGAATAACTGTAAAAAAAGAAACCACATTTACAAAAGGGTAGTGGACAACAATAAAAGAAAACAAAATATATCAGGAATTAATAAAACATAGTTGATTCTTTGAGAAAATCAATAAGATCCACAAACCCTATTTAAGTTAGCTAAAAGAAATAGAGAATGTATTAAAATTAACAGAATTAAAATTAATAGAGGAACATAACAACAGATATCAAGAAAAAACAGACAATCATAAGGATATACATCAAAACTTATACTCCACCCATTGGAAAATATAAAAGAATTAGATAATTTTCTTGATACATATCACTTACCAAAGTTAAATCAAGACAGGATAAACAACTCAAAGAGATCTATAAGCCCTAGTAAAATAGCAGTAGAAATTAAGTTTCCTAACTGCCCTCCCGGAAAAAAAATAACAACCCAGGTCTAGATGGTTCTAGCGCAGAATTCTATCAGATGTCTAAAGAAGAGTTAATGTCAATACTCCTCAAATGATTCCACCAGACAAAAACAGAAGGAGCATTTTACAATTCATTTTACACAGCCATAGTAACTCAGAGACACAGAACACATAAAGATACAACTAAGAAATAGAATTACAGATCAATATGTCTTATGATCAAAGATGCAAAATTACTCAATGAAAAATTTTCAAGCTGAATCCAAGAATACTCCAAAAAGATTACCCATCACAACCAAATAGGCTTCATCTCAGAGATGCATGAGTAGTTGAACATATAAAAATCAAGAAATATAATTCACCATAAAAAAACTAAAAGTGTAAAACCACATGATTTAGCTCTAGATGGAGAAAAGACCTAAGAAAAAAATCCAACACCCTGTCATGATAAAGGTCCTTGATAGATTAGGGACAAAGGGACATATCTCAACATAATAAAGTCACTTTACAGCAAGCGTAGCGATTATCAATTTAAATGAAGAGAAACTCAAAGCAGTTTCTATAAAATCAGGAATTAGACAAACATGTTCACTCCATACCTATTCAATGTAGTTCTTAAAATCTCAGATAGAACCTGGGAGGGAAAGAGGACTAGGTCGGGGGGAATGGGGAAAAGAGAACCTGATCTGGTATTGGGTGAGGGAAAAGGACTGAAGTCCTGAGGTCCAGCAGAAAGAATGGAAACAGGCAACCTCAGTAAATAAGAGGTTGGGGGAACCAGACTAGATGCACATCCCAGAATGCACCAGAGACCTGGGAGATGAGAGACTCTCAGGACTCAAATGGTCCTTCTACCTTAGATGAAAAGCCGGACAGTAGGGAGAGGCAACTTACAGAACCTCCAGCAAGAAGACAGGACATCAAGTGAGGGATGCAGTTGTCATGCCACAGTCACATCTCTGACCCATAATTGTTCCTGCCTGAAAGAATTACAGGGATGGAAATGGAGAGGAGCCTGAGGAAAAGAAGGTCCAGTAACAGGCCCAAAATGGAATCCAGCTCAAGGGAGGTCCCAAGACCTGACAATATTACAGAGGCTATGGAGTACTCACAAAAAGGGCTTATCATGACTGCCCTCCAAAAGACCCAACAAGCAGCTGAAAGAGTTAATGGACAGAAGCAGCTGACCCCTATTGTTGAATTAGGGAAAAGCTGGAAGCTGAGGAAAAGGGCAGTCCTGTCGGAGAACCAGCAGTCTCAATTAATCTGGACCCCAGAGATCTCTCAAACACTGCACCACCAGACAGCGTTCACCAGCTGATATGAGGCTCCCAACACATACAGTAGAGGAGTTCCTGGTCTGTGTTCATTCAGAGTTGATGCACCTAACTCTCAAGAGACTGGAGGCCCCAAGGAGTTTAGAGGTCAGGTGGGGTGGGGGGTTGGGCCATCCATGTGGAGATGGGGGTGAGATGGAGAGGAGGTGTGGGATATGGAACAATCAGAGGGTAGATGGAGGGGGTGCAGGAAATAGATAGGGTGCAGGGAATGGAATATGGAGTGTAAAAAATAAATTAAAAGTGGTGGTGCACGCCTTTAATCCTAGCACTTGGGGGGCAGAGGCAGGCAGATTTCTGAGTTCGAGGCCAGCCTGGTCTACGAAGTGAGCTCCAGGACAGTCAGGGCTATACAGAGAAACCCTGTCTCAAAAAACCAAAACCAAAGAAAAGAAAAAGAAAAAGAAAAAATAAAATAAAATAATAAAATCTTAGCTAGAACAATAAGACAGCTGAAGGATATCAAACTTATACAAAATTAGAAAAGAAGAGGTCAAATTATTTTATTTATAGTTGATATGACAATACACATAAGCTACCCTAAAATCTCTACCAGGAAACTCCTACAGTTAATAAATATGTTCAGCCAAGTAGCTAAAAATAAATCAACAGCCCTTCTAAATACAAGTGACGAGAGTTCTAAGAAAGAAATAAGGGAATCTATACCAATAAACTCAACGATATAAAATATTTTGGGATATCTTTTTTTTTTCTTTTTTTTTAAAAAATTTTTTATTAGATATTTTCTTTATTTACATGTAAATTTCTCCTTTCCCAGTTTCCCCTCCAAAGAACAACCCCCTGTTGCCTCACCCTCACCCTTCCTGCCACCCTACCCTCTCCCACTTAGGCCCTGGCATTCCCCTACACTGGGGCACAAAACCTTCACAGGGCCGAAGTCCTCTCCTCCTATTGATGATTGAATTTGTAATCCTCTCCTATACGCATGCTGCCAAAACATTCAGTCCCACCATGTATAGTCTTTGGTTGGTGGTTGGGTCCCTGGGAGCTCTGAGGGTACTAGTTAGTTCATATTGTTGTTCATCCTAAGGGGTTACAAACCCTTCAGCTCCATAGATCCTTTCTCTAACTCTTTCATGGGGACCGTGTACTCAGTTCAATGAATGGCTGTGAGTTATCTTTAACCATTCAAGTGAAAGACTTGTATGATACAAGTCACTAAAGAAGGAAATTGAAGAAGTCAAAAAGATCTCTCATTTTTATGAATTAGATTGACAAAGTAAAAATCGCTACCTTACCAAAAATAATATGACATTTAACAATGATTATAGTGTTTCTGAATGACTGTAAGTTATGTAACCCAATCGGGATTCATATTACTGCCAATGGAACTGAAACATATTTAAATTATTTTGTAAAACTAATTGGCAGTTTTCTTAAAACTAAGCATTGTATCATCACATGTTTGAGTAATCATAGCTTTTGATATTTACAAAAGTCTATGAAAATTTATGTCCAAATAGACACTTTTGTATACAGGTTTATAGCAGCTTCAGTTATAGTTACCAAACTCTAGCTGTTACTAAGAAATTCTATGAAAGGAGAATGAATGCAAAAATGATGGTTAATAATCTAAGCAATAGAATACAACACAATGTTAAGTATGGATGATCACTTCCATCATGAAATCACTCAAAGCTATTGGATAAAGTGAGAGTTAGTTGATTGGGACAGGAGCCAGCTTCTCAAGAAAGTTTCATCACAACTCTAATCTGATATTTGTTGCTAAAAAATGAATCAAGTGTCTGGTGCATGGAACGTCTAGATTTAAAAATGAAGCCCCAGGACAT
>JADRCD010228491.1:0-46912 GCA_019843815.1 Montemys delectorum
CAGAGGGAGAACAAGGTAGAACCCAAGACAGCTGCCCTGACTTCAATTCCCTGCTGTCTACACCTAGAGAAAAAGGGAGACCGCCACACTACAAACAGGGCACATACAGAAGCATTCTGTTCCACTTAATCCCAGGGATGCAAGGTGCTTTTAACACTGGGGACTAAGAAGAACTTCACTGTTGTGGAAATGTAGCTCAGCTTCCACTATAGCTTCCACTATAGCTGATATCAGTCTTAGTTATCAGTCCATACTCTCAACAGGGAGAAAGTCAGCCTTCCAATTTACAAATCGTTTAACTCTATCATCAATATTTTCTGGGATTTCATCAAATGCTTTTCCTCTTTAGTTTATGTAGTGACCTTTGTTTTCCTCCTCTGGAAGAGGAAGTTCAAAAAACAAGACAGGGGACCAAAAGGCAGAACTCCATTTGTTGCTGCCTTCTCGAGGTAATTTTGTGCAGAAGCACAGGCAGAGCTAGAGAGCCAGGTCTTCAGGCAGGCACATCCCAAAGAGACTCAGGACTAATCTTCCTATTGTTTAATCGAAGCATGCAAAGACTCCCTGTGAAAGAGGCTTGCCACTTAGCAGCATGATCCGAAGCAACTGCGCTGTTGTCTACATGTTTTCAGTACAAAGTTTAACATGAAAGTGCACAGAGAAAAACTGAGCTCGGACTCCCTCCATGGCCAACTTGTGCAGCCGAGAAAACCTATGAATTTCATGACCATGAAAAATTATTAATCATCACTCCTGGCTTCTTTCCCCTCTGAAATGACAATTCCACCTACTACAAAGGACATTAAACTGTGGCACATGCTTGTGATCTCAATACTTAAGCTGTGAGACTAGTCTAAGATACAGTTATATTATGTATCAAAAAACTACAGCTAGGCCTAATGGTACAAGCTTATAATCCCAACTATGCAGGAAGATCCAACGTTCAAGGCCTCCCTGGGAAACACAGAGACCCTGCCTCAAACTACTAGTAAAAAGGTTGAGGATAACACCAAGTGGCTGACTATTTGCTTAGCATGTGCAAGGTCTAAGTTCAATTCCTAGTACCACAATGATACCAGTAATAAAAATAAGTAATATAAAAGGAATGACACTGTGTAAACATTTATTTGTAAAAACAAGCAGTGGGCCACAACTGACTCCCAAGTCATAATTAACTGAGTGAAGGCTAAAAGAAGATTCAGGAACAGGAAACACCTGGCATGCCACACAGTCAGTAAAACCAGCAGATGACTGTCTATTTATGTAATTAAAGAGCAATCCAAACAATGAACTTAGTGCCAAGAGATACAAAAGAGATGTTCTATAGCTTCACCTGAGAGTCAATAAGCAAGCAGGACCCACTGGCATAGGCCTATAATCTCAACTACCCAGGCAGCTGGGGGCAAGAGGCCCCCAAGTTCCAGGCCTGTCTAGGCAAACTTGGTGAAACCCTACCTCAAAATAAGAACTTAAAAGGGGCTTGGGATTCAGGTTAGAGGTTAAGCGCTTTCCTGACAAGCACAAGGGCTGGAGTTCAATCCCCAGTACCACCGCGAATCTTCTCCAACCAATACTTTCAGGAGTATGTTAGACTCAGATATGTAAGAAGTGGAAAGAGGCACTGATCTCACCAGAACTTGCAATAAGAAACCATTTGGTAGTCAGGTCCTGACCCTCAAGTCCTGCACTACCAGGAATGTGCTCCTTCCTCTTTAGTGAACGGGTGACTTGACTTGGTTCCAATGGGCACCCTCTGATGCTGAGCATCAACCGGGAGGGCCCCACATTCATTCCAATCAGCCTCAGACTTGGGCTTCACTAACTTAGCTAGACTCCAGCACCAGTGCTTCCTGAAGTCCAGTAGGGGATCAAACAGCCTACATATCCCAACTCATATCCCACCTCACCTGCCAAAGGCTAGGTCAGCAAACTACAGCTTGCAGGTGATACACATTGAGCCTTTAAACTCTGAAAGATCAGTGCAGAATGTGAGAGGTGTAAAAAAAAAAAAAAAAAAAATCAAAAAATCCAAGTTTCTAATAAGCCTGTCTGTAGCTTAAACAGTAAAGATTGTGACCTACTAATCAGAGGTTATACTATACACAACTGCAGGAGACAGCACAGAACACACGCCAAAGACATGGGATCAGTGAACACTAACACGCTAGGGCCACACACCAGAACCATGCAAAGATCTGTTGATATGTACTTACAAATACATACAAACATCAAGCCCTAAAATTCCAGGGCTAAGGGGACAAGATTAAAAACATGCCCAGACTGCAAGTCCCACACTTTCCAGAACACCTCTGATCTGGACCTGGCTCTGACATTTACAAACTAAGCTAAGCTGTAAGTTCTCAGATCACAGCTCACCACTTCAGAGACCCAGGACACCTGCCAAGCTAGAACAACATCCACAGCACATACACACTATCTCCAAAGCAACTCTAGCTGGACTAAGTACATGAACCCGGTTGAGGAAACAGTGACATCCCACCCACCCAACAAAATCCCACTCACCAGGCACATAAACAGAGGGGTTCTCTGACATGCCAGGCAGTGGCTGGTAGTCATGAGGCCTTCGAATCTTCAATGACTGGCCCTGGAAGATGATGCCATCAAAGGCCATGGCCTGGGTCGTCTCATCCACTGACCGGAACTGAAGGAGAAGAAGCAACAGAGCTAAGGGGTAGGCTGGGACTAGATTAGCCCCAAGACTCTTAACTTTCCTCCCACTTATATAAACAAACATAATGTACCAAACCATAGTGAGCAACGGGAAGAAGCACTACCAGATGACTTCTAGAAGCTCACACTCTAGGAAGCAAATATCCTCACACTCAACAGATAGCAAGTACACTCACAATGTTGGGACGGGACCATCTGCTGAGAAGCCAGCATCGGCAAGTTAGATCAACTAAGTTAGGTGGTGATGACAGTCAGGCTTTCTGATAAAGTGCCATTTAAGCTGAAGTCTCCAGCAGTACAAATCAAAGTAGACTCGATGGGCAAGTGCAGACTGAGAGGGAATACTCAAAAACCTCTTCAGCAGCCTTGATCATGCCAACACCCACACTGTTTTTTATGAGTATGACCCACAGACCTGAGCTAGGTCTTTACAGACAGTTGGAGAGTAACTGCCAAGAAATGTGACTTAAAAACAGCAGGAGTAAACTGCCTCAGCCTAGGTCCCAAATAGGTAGATGCATATTGAGCCCTCTGGAAGATCAGCCTAGCCTGAGCAGAGTAGACTGGGCCAGAACAGTCTCAAAAACCAACAAAGCAGGAAGGAGCCCCAGAGTTCTCCCAGGGAAGCAGAACACAGGAAGGCATAAGGTAGGATGGAACTACTCCAGCAGCAAAATGGAAAATGGACTGCAGAGAAAGCAGTCAGCGTAGGCAGCACAGACTAGCCCTGCTATCCCTTACCCTTACCACTGGAAAGCTCACCTCCAAAAAGGCAAAATTCTTGTCCTGATTTATCTGCACAGCCAAGACTGGGTTGCCAGGGGCCTGAGTCAACCCCCCCAGGCGCATCTGGGCATTGAAGAAGTCCATCATAGCCTCCTGCAGAGGGAATAGGAGACAGGGAAGGGCGGGGAGGGAGGTGGAGAGAGGAGGGGAAGGGTGAGAGAGGGAGACACAGAGGGGTTTGGGGGTAAGGGGAGAGGAACGAGGGAAGGGAGAATGGGGAGGGAAAGGGACAGTGGAATATGGGTCAGGGGTATAGAGGTCAATAGTAGGAACAAATGCAGGAGGAAAATGAAAAAAACAGAAGAAGCAATACCAAAGGAAGGACAGGAGACAAGAGCAAATGGTCCAGACAGGAGGACAGGCATGAGGGATGAGCCATGGAGCCCAAAAAGTTAGGAAAAAAAGTTATTCAAGAAAAGATGAAAGGATATGACAGCAAGAGGAAAAAAAAACCAAAAAACAAAAACCATGACGACACGAGGAAGAAAGGCCCAGTGCAGACAAGGCAGGAAAGGGCAGGAGAGCAACAAGCAGGAAGAGAAAGACAAGCAAAGGGACAGAAGGGTGCCCAGAGAGGCAGAGCAAGTGGAGTGCAGGGGCAGGGAGGGATGGAGGAGCAGGGAAGAAGGGGTAGGGAGGGAGGGGAGGAGAAAAGAGTGATGTGGAGGGATCTGGCCCTGGAGTCCGGGGGCTGGTTTATCAAATGTAGCAAAGTGCAGGTTGAGAAAGTCAGAATGGACCTTACTTGCCTTCGACGATGGTAGCAAACTTTTTGTTGCTACGAGGGATCTCAGCCCCACAATATTTCACTTTAAAGAGAAATGGAAACAACTCTTTGATCTCGGGATTCTCACGGGGTGCCACGGGAAGGGGTGGGGGAGAGGGATGGGGGAGAGGAGCGGTGGGGAAGGTGGGGGAGGTCAGGGCTACCAAAAATAAAAGAACAGCGACCATGGGAGGGATGTGGGGAAAAGGATGTGGATAGACGGCAGAAAAGGAGAGCATGTCAGAAAACTGCAGGGACGTGCGTCTGTTTGTACGTGTGTCGAGTCTCCCTCTCTGTCTCTCTCCAACACGTAGGTACAATATGTAGGTGGGTACGTTATGTGTGTGTTTGATCCCTGGGTTGCTGGAGGAGGTTAGGGAAAGGGAGACGGGAGAGGGGAAGAGGAGGGAGGGAGGGGCCACCCCCAGCCCGGCCCCTGGCTGGCTCAACTCCATCCGTCCGTCTGGGAGGGGGCCGGGGGGTCTTGCAGGAACAGAGTCTGACGCGTGCAGGTTGGGGAAAGGGAATGGAGGGAGGGGAGGCACAGGATGGGGAAACAGGGGAGAGGGCAGGGGCAGGAGGAGGGCAGTACCTCAGTAATGCCAAAAGGGATGTTGCCCACGTAGAGACGTCTGGCCTGTCTGGTCATCTGGCTCCCAACCACAGGCACTGGCGTTGGGGTCACAGCCAGACCATCAGGAGTCATGGTTGGGAGAAGGGCAGTGGCTGGAATCTGACCCGCAGCTTCAAGAGAGGAATAGAGAGAGAAGAAGCCATTAGCAACCCTAAAACCAGGACGACTCAGTGTACACTGACCCTACCCACCCACCCACCCTCCAGATGACCTCATCTGGAAGCTCTTCAATCAACCAAGTCAACTCAGCAGTGGGGCCCCATCCAATACCCACTACTAACAAGCCTGACTTTCTAAGCAGCCCACTGTGGAAGACATTCCGTCCTCCAGCGGCGCTTCCCATAGCAGGTGCCAGAAGCCCTTGAGTATGATCCTTCAGTTTCACCAAGCACATTCACACACAGAACTTTAACCCCTACAACAGCCTATGGGAGGGAAAGGCCTACCTTGCATGGCCTTGTACTGCATTGGGGTGATGTGCTCAAAGCCAGGCGGTGGCACGTCCCAGTATTTACGCACCTTCTTCTTCTTCTCATGGCGGGGGGAACGACTGGGGAAGGGGGAGGGGGAAAGTGGGGCAGGGCAACCTCAGTCTGACCAACACTGGGCCCGCAAGTCCCATAAGGAACACCTCCCAGCCCACCTCACCCTCCCACACATAAGCTCCACTCTCTCCAGGAGGGAGAGCTGGGCCTGGGCCTGAGGAGGGACACTGGCAGATGAGCCTGTTCCCCAGTGCTCGGGCCAGGGTGGGGATTCAAGGCAGGCAAACTGCACAGGTGAGGAAGGAGAAGGGAGTGGACATGGGGCAGAAGGGGCAGGAAGAGAAGCTCACATCAATCCACCGTGCTCCTCTTTAGCGCCTCTGGTCAAAGGTTTGCTGAGGGGTGGGAGGGAAAGGGAAAGGTATGGGGAGGAGTGACTGGGGACCTTTGTCTTCCCCAACACGCCATGCCCAAGGTTACTGAATCCCAAGACCAAGGCAGGACCGAGGAGAATGCAGACCCCCTCGGCCCTGCCGAGCCCCCCAACCCTACCATTCCCAGGACAGAGGAAGTAATGAGAAGGAGCAGGAAGAGACTAGGCCACTCTATGGAGAAACTGAGATAAGGAAGGGGGCTCTCTCTTCACATATCCCACACTTCCTTTCCTGGAAGGAGCAGAGAGAATGAGGGGAACCCAGGAAGGAAAGATGACTCTGAGTATCTAGACCATAGCCCTGAGCTGGAAACTAAGGCCCAAGCTTCAGATACAGCCCTACTCCCAGAACACACAGAAAAGAGAAAGAAACAGGGCTCCATAACAGCCCCAAACAGAATGAAAGAACAAGAAAAATGTGGGCCTTAAAGACGGGGACAGCCTTGCCCTTAGAGAGGAAGAAAAAGGGGGGAAAAAAGTCCCTGTCCCCAGAAACTACTGCCCCCAGCAGCCCTTTGGCACTGCCAGAGAAACTGAAAGAAATCCCACGAACAGGGAAAACTGAGTCCAAGACAGAACAAGCAGCACCAGTACAGAGAACAGGCAGGCAGACCCAGTCAGAGCTCCCAGAGCTCTAGTACCTTCGTCGTCTCCTATCCCGAGAGGCACTGCGCTGGTCCCGGTTGCGCCGATCTCGGCTCCGGCTCCTGCGCTTTCGATCCCGGCTTCGAGAGCGACTGTGACTACGCTTCCGGTGCCGGTTCTCCTTGTCCCGTTCTGGACAAGTGTGAGAAGAGATTGAATGAGTGAAGAGAAAGTGCAGGCCCAGCCCACCCTGCGTGCTGGTGGCTATACCAAGACCCAGGGAGGCCACCCCCCCCCAAGGGAAGGGATTTAATGGAAGGCAACAACAGGCCTCCTGGGTCCACACCCGAGTCCTCGAGGACTCTGAGGGACCAAAGGGACAGGGCCTGGAAATGCCCCCGGGGTGTAAGATACCTGAAGATGCTCAAGAGGAGCTGAGGAGCCAGAGAAGACAGAGGAAGCTGGCTCCTGGTCCCCCTCGAGGGCTGAGGGGCCTGACCCCAGGGTCGTCCCTGAGAGGGGCAGGGCTAGAGGCTGGGGAATCAAGAGACCCAATGATGTTTTCCTGAAGAAACCCACCAACCCCTCAGGAAAAACCTCTGCAACCAGCTGGTACCCACAGCCCCACCATCAGACCCAAGGGTCAGGTGCTAGGCAGATCTAGTAACCTTAAGAAGTGAGGAAACTCAACTCCATCCCTTCCCAAACAGGTGAATAATGCAAGAGCAAACACCCTCTGAAAGGGGGGAGCTTCTTTCTGAAGGTAGAAAGTAAGGAAGAGATACCTCCGAATATTTCAACTAATGGTCCAGAGCAGCCTCGTCCACCAGTCCCTCCCTGCCTCAGTTCCTCAAAACCAAAAGCAGGGTGGGCTAGAATAAGGGCCTGTGTCTTCACCATTCTATTCTGCTTCCTTAGCTTCTTTGCCTTAGAGGTCATGGCTACTAACAGCAGAGCCTTGCAAGAACAACTACAAAGCCTCAGAGGGCAGAGGCAGGCAGATGGGCCTGAGAGTTCAAGGCCAGCCTGGTCTACATACCAAGTTCCAGACCAACTGGAGCTACATAGTTAGGCTCCAACTTAAACAAACACACAACAACGTAACTCCCATTCTGCAGACCACCCCCTCACGGTAGAAGCTAAACCAGGATTGCCTTAATGTATTTCCTTAATTCCAAAGTACCATCTATCTCTCAACCATCAACCCCCTACCCACCCATGCAGATGAACACAGCCAGGAGTGATCATGTGGCAGGCTGACACAAGAAAATAAAGAGCTGACTAGTGAGGATCCTACCTCAAAAACAAACATACTCAAAAACTGAAACAGGTGTACCCTAAAAGTACTGACTTCTGAGACTGGCAGTAGGAAAAAGCAATGAGAAAAATTTCAAAGTAGATTTTAAACTCACCCCACATTTATATTATGTATTTTTCTGTTGCAGTAAGTAGGAAATTTGAAATCTTTAACTTCTTAACTACTGACACTGAAAAAGCACCTCAGGAAAAACATAACCCACCTTGAGGTACTTCTGAGTCTGCAAACAATACCTTCATTTGCATTTAATTATCACTAGTGCTTTGGAAAAATCTGTCAGATGCTCATAGAGCAGGTAAGGAAACTGAGACACAAAGAGATCATGACTTACTCAAAGCCCAACAGCAAGGAAACAGTGAAGCCCAGACCGAAATTGTAATGCCGCTAAGCAAGGAACCAGGCTATATTCTCGAATGAGGAGTCTGGGTTCAACTACTAACACCAAAGACTTTGCATGTGTACATGCAAAGAATAAAATAAAATAATCAGGAGCTAGCTAGACAGGCCGGGCGGTGGTGGCGCATGTCTTTAACCCCAGCACTTCGGAGGCAGAGGCAGGCGGATTTCTGAGTTCCAGGCCAGCCTGGTCTACAGAGTGACTTCCAGGACAGCCAGGGCTACACAGAGAAACCCTGTCTCAAAAAAACAAAAACAAAAAAAAAAAAAATACAAACAAACAAAACCAGAGGTAGACAGAGGCAAGAACTGTGGAGTATTGAGACAAGCAAAGAACCAGGCAGCTCTAGCTCCACACCAGGAAGAGAGGCCACTTACAAATTCCAAATGTCTTCCCTGCTGCTAAGTCTCAAAAATAAAGAATTCCAGAGACGAAGTGACAATACCGGGTGCCTAGACCACAAC
Organism: Montemys delectorum; assembly: GCA_019843815.1. Lineage (NCBI taxonomy): Eukaryota > Metazoa > Chordata > Mammalia > Rodentia > Muridae > Montemys > Montemys delectorum. The sequence goes on from JADRCD010228491.1 coordinate 8,560, forward strand.
AAAATCCCAGTAGACTTAGGGAACTGAGAAGAAGGCTAAAGTTGAGAGATACAGCGAGGCTGGGTCAGAGACAAATACCTACAGGCAGGCAAGCTGACAAGATGGTGGTCAAGCTTTCTTCCAGCAAGACAAGAACCTTCTCCCAGAAACTGATGCTGGAACAGTTTAAGAAAAGGAAACTTATTTGCTCAAAATGCTACACTGTAGTTGTCTTATTTACACAGCTCCAACAACCGACCCTTATAGGCCAGGTCTCAGCCAGGCCCTGTTACCAACATCAGCAGGGATGCTCTACAACTACAAGTCGTATATCACAGACTCAAAAACCAGCTAAAGCAGCTCCACCTGAACTACAAGGAACTGGCTTTGCAGTCAGAGCCCTACACAAAAACAGGAACTTAGCTTTACCATCCAGTCTTCGCTCCCTTGAATGAAGGTCACATCTACACTACCCAGGTCTCGTGAGGTATTAACATTTGGCATCCACTTTCCCCACCCTTCTACAACTCAACACCAGTCTGAGCCAAAGTCCACCTATCTTCACAATACCAATTATGGCCAGTTAGGCACTTAGTATAATTCAAGCCACATGACACACATACATGCTGCTCCATTTAAACTCAGCTCCAGCTTTCCACCAACTAATGCCTGGAGCTTTTTTTCTTAAGAGAAAATAAAAATAAAAACTAAATGAGCCTCATTTTCCTGCTCAATAAACAGAAAACTGTTTTGTCCTCCGAAGGCTGTTACAAGTGATCCACTTCAAACTGTGTGTAGCCTGATGGTGGTGGCTCACGCCTCACACAGAAGGCAGAGGCAGAAGGATCTCTGTGAGTTCAAGGATAGCCAGGGCTACACAGAAACCTGAAACCCTGTCTCAGAAAAAAAAAAAAGAAAGATAGATTTTATGAGTTTAACAAATTTCCTTGCCTTGACACATGGTAAGGCATGAGCTTAATTACAACTCTAGTCAGCATGTACCACTAATTTCAAAAACCCAGCAAACAAAGCATCGATGATCAGCATTCAGGTAACAGGTTAGATTATCAGATAAAGCAAAATGCAAGTACTTGAACTCAGGTATATTCAATCCCTAAGCCCTATACTCTTAAGCAATACATTACTCAAAGCAGTAAAGATCACCAAGGGCACTCAGAGTAATTGCTTTTCCACGTGTACCGTTTCAGCTACTCTCTCCTTAATTCCAGCTTCATTTCAAAGAATTCTGAAGGTCTTATCCAGTGCCCCAACCCAAGATAATTTAAGTCTCAATACTCAAGAAATTTAAGCTCTTCAGTCTCAAACAAAAAAAGAGGTTGTAAAGATGTCTTATAACTCAACTTTTTCCTCGGTATCCCTAAATCCATCATGGTACCAACATAGCCTGTTTGCCTTTCTGATCCAAATTCACAGTACAGGCTCTTACCTTAGGAGCACCTGCCTCCACTAGCCTATTAATGGACCGGCTTCCTGTCTCCCATTTTGTTGAATATTTTACTATCCCTGCAGTGTGATTGGATTTAGGTACCCGAGTTTGGAATGATACAAGATCTGGGCTCTGACTAAAACCGAAAGGTTTGGGGATTGTTAGGGATATGGAAAACAGATATTGTCTGCCGCCAAAAACCCCAAGGCATATATGATTTATGCTCAGCAGGAGCACAAAGAACGAAGACTTCCCTCTTTGGCGGGCAAACAAGTGTAGGACACATTTATATCTAAGACGCCACAAAAACGGAGGCTGAGACAGAAACATCGAGGCAGGAGAGTTCTGGACAGATCGAAAAATATGAACAGGCTCGAAACCTACAAGCAGCGAGAGGTTGTTACTGCCAGTCCACGTGAAGGAAAGGGGGGTAGGAGGGGGAAAATGCTTCACCACCGCCATTTTGGAAACAAAGGGGGCGTGGAGAAAGGAAAAGTACGCCCGACCGGAAGCGGAAGTGCCAAGGCAGCAAAAGAAAAAGACAGAATTAAAAGGCCTAAATTCATCTTCCTCAAATAAAAGACAAAAACTTAAAGCAACAACAAAAAAAGCTCCACACTGAGGAATCAGGCGCGCTCTCAACGCGCCTCCTTGACAAAACGCGCCGCCTCCGCCGGGACCACGTGGGCGCGGGCTACTGCGGCGCGCACGCGCCGTGAGGCTGGCCCGCCACCCCTTCCCTCAGCTCCAAGAGGGGGTCACGTGAGCTAGGCGCGCGCGGCACGGACGTGGGGGGGCAATCGTGCGGCCCTAGGGAGGGGAATAAGAGGGGGGGAATGGCGGGGGGCACGGGGCGAAGCAAGGAGCCACCCACAACCCCGGAGCCCTCACCTTGTTTATTCTCGTTGAGCTGCCGCTCGAACTCGTCGAAGTCCGACATGCTTAGGCGGCCGCGTAGGGCCCTGTGCAGCTCTCGCCTCGCCTTGCCGCCCGCCCGCTCCGGCTACTTCCGCCGCTGGCTTCAGCTACTTCCGGCCCCCGCCGGCACTCCGTCGCCTACCTAATCAAGCCCCGCCCCGCCCCGACTCCACCCCCTCGTCCCGCCCGCCCCGCCCCCCTCGAACTCCCCCGAGCTCAGCGCCGAAGCCTGTCGGCTATTCTCGGACGGAGACGTCTGAAGACGGCGGTCGCCCTCAAAATCACCCGAAGCGAGGATTTTTGCCGGCTGCCCAAGTTCCGGTAACTTTTCGGAGACCGGCGTTTCAACGTCCGGAGGAGTCTGTGGGTCCTCGCGATCCCCTACACCAGCCCCCTCTAAAGACACGGGTTTTCCTACAGCTCAAACCGTCTCAGTCTCTGGACATTCGTCCCACCCCTCGCCGGCCCTGTGCAAGCGCCCGGTCACGTCCAACAATCCTAACCGTCCAGGCCTTCGGCTTTCCGAAGGTCTCCAGCGCTCGCTCACCGCCCCTCTAGAGATTAAGCCCGATTCTACTCTTCGGCTCTTTCCGGAGGCTCCACAGGGTCACTCCGCCCCTTCCGCCACTGCTTCGGGAAGGTCTCGCACGCAGGAGGGAAGTTCGGCTTTTTCCGCTGTTGCTTCGGCTCCTTTCGGCTTAAAGAACCGAAGAGGGAGGGAGGACAGATGGGAGGTGGGCCAGACAGCGCCAGTGGAGGGGGCGGGGCCTCGGCTTTGGGTCCCTAGCTCCCTCGGAGGAAACTGGAAAGACTGACCTCGCGGGAGGTGTGTGGGACAGGGTGTTCGAGGCCGCCGCGGGAGGGTGCCGGCGCAGCCTGGGGCGCCTGCGCACGGTGCTTGGAGAGGGGTCTCTGCGCCTGCGTAGCGGTCTGAGGCACGTTTTTCTCAGCGCTCGGGAGGAGCCGCCATTCTAAAGCCACATTGCGCGTGCGCTCGATCTCCCCCCACACACCCCCACCCCAACCCCCAACCGCGGCCCCGTAGGCACTAACTTCGAGACGGTTAAACCAGGCTGCACTCTCCCGGTTGCCAAGGCAATCGCGTTAAATCGTCTGCTCCTGCTGCGCAAGCGCCGTATGTGACACCTACGAGAAATCTCCTGACCCCTGGCGGGCAGGCGGCTACGAGGCTACTACACAGCGCCTGCCCGGTACCTCCACGGGGCCGGCTCTGCTAAAGGTCATTGAATCAGTGCCCCGGCCGCTGCGATTTTAAAGTCGTCTCACCTCAGTTTCTCCTGAAAGAGGCTGCTGCTCCGCTTCCCACTTCTGCCTCCTGGGGCTAGTCACACCCTGTCCTCCCCAACCTCTAGAGAGGCTTCTGCCTGATCGCTCCTGTCCCGGTCTCCGTGGTGACGGCCACCCCTTCCCAGCATATTCCCTTTCTAGTAAGACCTGGGGCCCAGTTTATTGAAAATTTTCATGTCTCTTTAATTTAAACTCTCAGAATAATGCTCTCTCTGTCTTCGCGTGGGATGCAGATGGGCTACTCCTGGCTAAGGAGACCTAGCTGGCAGCCCTTGCGGAGTGAAATGGAGATGGGGTGCCTAGCGTGTGCGGCCGAGAGACAGGGCCCAGTGCTCAGGAAGGGCAGCTTCTAGCCCTGGCGGTGCCCCGGGAAGCCCGACGTAGCCAGCAATCTGCTGGGCCGGGAGGCGTGCGGGGCGGCGGCATCACCGCTTGAAGCGGTAGGTGATGGGCAGGAGCAGCTTGCTCTTCTTGAGAGCCTGCACCTTCTTGAGAGTCTCGTCGTCCAGTGCCAGGAAGCAGCGGCGGGAATACTCTAGCAGGCGCTCCTTGGATGGGTCGAACTCTCCCACCTCAGCCAGCTTTTCGGGGGCCACAATGAGTAGCTCTGCGATGGGCGTGGTCAGCGCCACGGTGTTCCTGTCCACACGGTGGTGCTCGAAGGCTCTGGACATGCTCTTCAGCTTCTGGAAGGTGCCCAGGATCTTCTTGTATCGGCAGAGGACCCCATCCGCATCCTTCACTGCAGGACCAAGAGGGCAGAAAGAGGACTTGGAAAGACACTCATGTGGGGCCGGAGACATGGTAGAAACGGGGGGGGGGGGGGGGGCAGGCATAAGGAAGGAGGAAAAAGGGTGAAAGGCACGCAGATTTGAAAGCAAGCAAGACATCATGGGAGTGGGGACACATGAGGAGCCCTATACAGGAAGAGAAAAGATAACAAAATGGAAGACACTTGAGACCTGACAAAGAAATAGACCGGGGGAATTGAAGGTAGGCCTGGACAACAGAGGAAAGGAGAGGCACCTATGTGATGTGCCCAGGAGCTTTCTGATGATGCAGGACTGAATCTGCTGGTTGGTATAAACCGAAATTTAAAATTAGCTCAGGACCGCAAAGGGCTGTGAGGTGGAGTTGAGTCTGATTGTTTTGTATATGGAGAGTGAGGGCATCACTGTAGAGCTCACGCTGCGATTATGGGTGGACAAGCCCTCAGCACACCCATCACGTGTGCCCACTCACCCCGCTGCCTCTCTCGAGCCTTGGGCTTCCCAAATCGCCTCCGGCCAGTACTTCCCTTCTGCTTCTGCCTCTTCCTTTCACTGGCACTTCCCTCTTCCGACACCCCGCTGAAGGAGGAGGCTGCCGACTCGGGGTCTGAGGCTTCTCCCCCAACCCCAGCCCGGCTGTCCCCATCAACCCTCCGAGGTCCAGGCTTCATCCGGCAGTAGTCCTCTGAAGAGAGACAAAAATGAACTGTGACACAATGTCCTATCACTGCTCTGAAGGGGAAAAAAGGACATGGAGGCCAGGTCCTCAAGATGAGGACAGGGTGAAGCCCCCAAGTAGAGACATTAGCTACACTGAATGTCATAGAGCCAACTGGGACTCAGGGAATATTGGGAGCATTTTTCTATGCTCTGAACTTGACTGAAACAGGTCCAGGGAACGCATCAGGATCTGTGACTGTGCAGAGCTTCTGTGGGGGAAATGTATCCTGGGGAGCTCCAGAGTGAAAACTCAAAATCCAAGAGGCAGACAATGCCTTTGGGTAAGAGGATTGGATATCAGACTCCTACAGAACTCAGGGTTCAGTTTGGGTACTGGGAAGGGCTAACTACCTCCCCTAGATAGGGAGCCAACTCAGACTCAGCATCTTCTGAAGGATGAACTCCTGAAGAGAACTGAAATCAAGATTCCACCCAGCCATACTAGGGAAAGATGGAAGTCACCCAGGATAGAGCTCTCAGTACAGGAAGAGAGGGCATCCATGTCCCCATCCCAATGCTGGGTCCCCAGTAATCTAGACGCTCAAAATACAGTAGGTCCTTTACTAGAGATATTGCCATTGTGAACAATGAGAAAGCCTGCCAGGAGCTCAGCTGGACACACAGGTTAGGGTTATAAGCCTGAATAAAGATTAAGTACTCCAAAAAAACAAAGCTAAAGATCTGGGAAAGGACAGCCTAGAATGGGGAATGTGCTGAAAATGGCAGTCAACACAGATTAGTGAGATAGGATCCTGCCTATCAGAAGAGGCGACACCACCATGCTGTTACTAGTTATAGATTAGAGGGAGGCAAGGAGGTGGAGTGTGCCCAGGACCTTGAGGCAAAGTTGAGGAGCCGAGGTACTGAGACCCCACAGCCTTTGGAGAATAAGAAACACGAGCCACGATAATGTAGAGCAGGGTGAGGGAAGACAGAATTGGGTCTTGAATTCTGAGGGTCCTGGGGGACTGTGTGCCCCACCTGCATCCATCCGGGCAGAGGAAATGAATTTGTCCAGCTGACAGCGCAAAAAGTCCCTCTCCTCCTCCAGGTCCTCAATGCGCTTCTGCAACCACGAGTTCCTCTCAAGGGCCATGTGCAGCTGGGCCTTAACACTGTTCATCAGGGCCAGTGTTGGGGACGTGCCCTCTGGAGGCTCTAGGAACAGTAGGGATGGAGGTCATGCCCCAGGATGAGGCAGGACCCCACCTGACTCCAGTCCCTCCGTGCCCTTTCTCAGCTCACCCTCAAAATTTCTCCGAGAGGGACTCAGACTGTAGAAGATTTGTGAGTCTAAGTGAGGTGCCTCTTCAAAAGGAATGGAGATCTCAAAGGTCTCTTCATCCTTCACTGCAGAGAGGCTAGCATAGGTCACCCCAGAAGTGGCCTAAACCTTATAGACCACCCCCAACCATAGCTGTCCCGTACATAGACAGAGGGAACCAGAATGTCAGGCCAAGGACGAGGAAAGAAGGGGTCCCCGGGTGCCTCACTTGTTCGCCAACGGTTGTTTCTGTCATTCATATCGAGGAGGCTTCCTGCAGACCCAGCGACTGAGCCCTTGGGGCCACTGGACAGAAACAGGTCACCAAATGCAGTCCGTCCCTGGGGAGGTGGAGTACCTGTTCCTCCAGAGTAAGGAAAAATCACCAGTCTGAGGGAGGAAAGGACCATACTTCTGGACAGGGACAGAGGCTTCCAAAGTCTGTACCCAGAGCGCGGGGCTCAGCCAGAGGGCTCTTAAGGTTGTGAAGGGGCTCACCCCTTAAATTCTTTGGTTCCTCGTGGGGTCAACACCACAGGCACACTTGGCCTTAATAAGAAAGCCCTTCATCACGGGCCACCTCCGGACCCAAAGCCATAAATAGAGAAACAACCACCCCTAACTTCCACTCTTGGGGTAGGGGGGGGTCCATCCTGCAAGCGTTCCCGTGTCCCAGCCGCCCATTCCTCCCGCACTCGCGTGGGCGAGTAAAGCCCCTCCCCGAAGTGGGAGCTGGGCGCGTGCGCAGTGCGTGGGAGGTCACGCGTGGGGGTGCGCCCCCACCCTTTGTCCCACAAGTGGAGGGGGCGACCATGGCAAAGGGTCCCAGAATGGGCAACCGGCATGGAGGGGTGTCGACCGTGGGCACCGTTCCCCGCCCTTGGGTGTTTAGGGTACAAGGGGCCGAGGCCCCGCTCTCACCCACCCGCGCACGGACTCCAGCCCCGGGACCGACGGCAGTGGCGGCGCCCATGCCCAGCGCAGGGGAGCGTCTGCAAAGTGTCGCAGAATGAAGCGCCCACCCACCAGTAAGCGGGCGCAGCGGCAGAGGAGGGGGGGGTCTCGGAACTGGATGGCGGAGCGCGCAGAGACGTGGGCACTAGCGGAATCAGGCCTGCCGGGCCTGGGGCGCCTCTTCCTGGAGTCCAGGTGAGGCCCGCCGTTTGCGCGGAGGCCGGGACCGCACTTGCGCGATAGCCCCTTGCATCACCCCTCCAACCCCCACCCCACACAACCCCCGCCCCGCCCTTCCCAAAGCCCAGGCAGGGATCCTCATGAAATTCTCATCCTGCACAGATGATGCGGTTCCGGGGGTCCTCCGGGTGAGTGGCTATGTGACCAGTGGGCCGAGAAAAGTCAGAAGGTATGAGGCAGTAAGGAAAATCGAAATGGAACTTAGTCCCCCTTTAATGATCCCTAAGGAGCTGGCTAATACGTGCACACCTTTAGTCCTAGATGCCTCAGACAAACGTAACCTCCACCCACCCACCTCCATCCACGAAAAGGATTAAAGGAATAGGAGGACCAGGATGTGAGAATGGGTTGTGTGGTGGTAACTTCTCCGCAAAGTGTGGGTCAGAAATAGCCCCCACTGGAGCCGCCTGTGGAACAGCTACACTCCAATCCCTGCCCCTCGTTCCTCCATGGCCTCAGTTTACTCACCTGTTAAGTGGGAAGTTACTCTTAAAAGTCTTTGAGAGGATGCAGTGGTGTGACATACCAAAGGCTCAGCCAGGAGCCAGACCGCTCTTGGAGCTTAAGATCCAAGCGCTGTTGGTATTATTTGAAGTCAATCAGTGTAGATGCACAGCCTTTAAGACACTCCCCCTGTCCCTTCTGCCCCAAAAGAAGTCGTGTAAAGAGGCTGTGTGCATGTGGCACTAAACAGTGAGAGAAAGGGAGCGGCGACGACGTGTTTATTAGACCTTCAGCAAGGTTCACCTGCCTCTCCCGATCACAGGCGGCAAGCTCTTTGAGGTTCTGAAGCTGTAAGGGAGGCATGGCTAAAACTAGCCTTGCAGAGGAAGACTGAGTGTGTCAACCAAGACGAAGCAGCTCACCCTCGCACTTCACTTTTACAAATAAACTACAGCCTGGGTTAGCAAGTCCAGGGGGAGCCACCTGCCCTAGATCAGTGTTTCAAACCACAGAGAATTGTATATAGCCAGGTAAACTCTAGATTTAAAATAGGTATCAGGTTGTCCTATACACACTAACGGTAATTACTGTTAAAATTGTTTCACATATGTTTGCTGTGCTTATGGTCTAAGATAATATTTTTTAAAGTATATTAATGTGGATTGTACTTTAAGGGGGGGAAGGGTAGTGTTCAGAACCCCATTTCCAAAGGTGCTGGGACTGCGACCCAGTCTGTAGGGTGCCTTGCATGCACAAGGCCCAGAATTTCAGCACTCGGGAAGTGGAGGCAAGATTGCAAGTCCAGTGTCACCCTGAACTACATTACAACCTTGTCTAAATAAATAAATAGGCGACAGGTTTGCAGAAACTGAAGTAGGCCTAACTCCCAGAGGAGAAAGGCAGACTTACCCATTACCCAGTCAAGGTCCTTGTTCCAGATAGTATAAACTAAAATGCCTCCCAAAAATGTAAGTAATGATTGAGAATGGGGGTGTAGTGTGCATTGAGTGTTCGATCTAGGGCCCTACCTCCAGTGTCAAATAGAGACCTCTGACTACCCACTAAAACTTCCCAGGCAAGAGTTTTCCCAAACAGCATCGTCCTCTATTCCTCCTATCAGGAATCCATAATAATAAATATCCCAACTGTTCAAGGTGCAGGGCTGTTCTCTATGAGAGCTCATTCCCATATACCTCCAAAGCACTATGATGCACTGGCAGCTCAGAGACTCTTGAGGCAAGGCTGGGTTTGTATCAAGGGCTCTGAAAGCCAGGCTGCAACTCGGGCCAGTGTCTGAGAAATTCAGGAGGAGACTCATGATCCCTGAGGTCCCCAGATGCAGTTCCTGGACGCTTCCACGGAATGTGCCTCTGGAATGTCTTCCGCTTGGCAGAGTGGGCACTGGAACAGGTGTCTCCTGAGTGCACACAGCTAGCTGTTCTGGGCCAACTCACCCAAATCCCGAAAGGAGCGACAGCAGAGCAAACCTCTGTGAGCTGTCCACCACCTGCCCTATAAATGGAGCAGTGGCTGGCCCGCTTGAATGCCTTCGAGCAGCTGTGACACTTGAAGGGCTTTACCTCCAAGTGGAGACGCTGTAGGCAAGACATGTACTCGGAGATCCTAACGCGCACCGGACCGCTGTAGCACTTTTTGTGAACCGAAGTCCCATCGACCCTGTCCTCCCTGATTCCTCACCCCACCAGCACTATGTAGAGGACACCCTGGGTGCCGATGAGAAGATATTGGCTGGATCCTGAAAAGGACGAAGTCTGGGGAAATTCTATGGAGGAAGGAAGTCCAGGTTCTGTGGACCCACCTGTCCAACAGAGTGGGGTCTCCATGGCCTCAAAAGAGAGAAGCACCCAGATCTGAGGGCAGGATGGTAGCAGCATCAGCACCCATAAATGCAAATGAGGTCTAATGGATGGGAAAGAGGATGTTTAGGGTATGCGTGTCCTCTGTGTTATCCCTATAAGGCCCCCGGGGTCCCTCTACTGTCTTCTGGGTTCCACTACTCACTGTATTCACCCAGTCGCTTTCCCACTATACGCAATCAAGATCTCAGTCAGTCCCCTTCCCCCCATGTGCCCTCTTCAGGTCACCTAGCAGCCATCCTGCAAGACGTCTCCGTAGCTCTTCAGAACTGTCCAGCGCTCAGGTCTAGTAATGGGTCCATCTGCTATGTCTAGGTTCTCCCGTTGCACACCCCACCCGAAGTTCTTTCTAAATTTGGAGATTAACCAGGCTAGTTCTCCAAAAGCTGCCTATTAGGACCCCCCTCCCCTCCGCGGCCGCTAGGTTCTCCATCCCTCCAATGCAGCAGCCTCTCGGATCCAGGCGGCCCCGGACAGCTCTGGGCTGTACCCATAGCTGTAGGCGGCAGAGGGACCGGGGACCCTTGGTTTTCCCCAGTACCTAGCAGTACCGGGTTTGGGAAACAGAAATCTAGGGAGAGATGAGGGTTCAAGAGAGAACGGAGAGGGCGGGCTGCCTGAGCATCAGAAAACAGCTCCGATTGGAAACGCACTTCGAGCACAAGGTTCCTACGTGCTAGTGGTCCAGACTCAATCGCCCTCTCCCAACACTCAACTCACATGCAAGTAAGAACCCGAGAATGAAGTGCGGAATGTTTATTGGGCAAAGAATGAGGGATCGTGGGCATTAGAGGGAAGTACACAGGTGATCCAGACCGTGCCGGTGCGTTTGTCGCGTTTTCCACGAAGACCTTACTACTTGGCAAGAGTAGAAGACCAAGACTCAGGACAGGTCGTAGCATTTGCAAAGGCTTACACAGCACAGCCGGACTGAAGCCCAGTTCCAACTGACACCCAGGCCCAGAGGAGCAACAGCTTTGGTCTACATCACACAGCTAGACGGGAGAAAAGACGAAATGATGCTTCCCTTTGGGGATGGGTGGGGAAACTGAGGCCTAGGGTAAGGCAGTAACCTCAGCAGAACTGGGGTATGTGTGGGAGTGACGCTGTGTGGGACAGACGTGGTGATCCGGAGAGGGCAGGGCGGAGCTCAGTGCAGGCGCACGTGCTGCGCCAGCTCCGCGGCGTCCTGGAAGCGGCGTGGACAGAGCGGGCAGGTGTGAGGTGGACCAGCGCGCGCACGGTGGGTGGCGCGGTGCCGCGACAGGTGGCTGGAGCGCTTGAAAGCTTTGCCACAAGCACCACAAGTAAAGGGCTTGAGGTCCGAGTGCGACACGCGGTGGCTCTGCAGCCGCAGGGGGCTGGCAAAGACACGGGCGCACTCTGGGCAGCTATAGCCCTTGCGAGGACCTGGCTCTCCCGGGGTCGCCTCGCGCTGCGGCGGGCCCCGAGGTTCCTCCTCCAGCTGCACTGTGTACGTGTAGGGGACCCCGTTGGCGTCGATGAGCAGATGGCGGCCCAGCCGCGGTGGCCGCGGCCCCGCCACCGAGGAAGAAGTGGAGGAGGGGCCTTCCGCCTTGGGAAAAGGGGGAGTCTTGGGGGGCGGTGGGTCCATGACCTCCGGAGAGGAGGACCGAGGGTGGGGTGGCCGCGGCGGCAGCAGCAGCATCTGGAGCAGCAGCTGGGAGCGGCGGAGGGAAGAGAAGTTAAGATCCTCTCTTCCTTTCAGGAAAAAAAAATCCTAAAAAGATGTTCCCATTCTCTGCCAGACTGTGCTACTGACCTACCTCCCTACAAAGTAAAAAGTGATTCCCGTCCCCATCTCCGGGACTCCTACACCAGGGCTTAGCAACACCCCGCTCCACCCGACTCAGGTTAGACTCTCGGACATCCTTCGGATTCCCTCCGCTCACCTCCACCCACCGAAATCAATCTCCAAGCCCATTTCTTTCCTTTTCAGTTTAGGTCCTTTCTAATCTCACATTCCAGGCACTAGTGGCCTCCGAGATTTCTCTCCCATCTACCCATTCCTCTTTCTCAGAGCTCTACTCAAGCTCTGCCTCAGTCCTTTCTCTCAGGTCCCTCAATACCCTCAGAGCCTCCTCAGTCTCCACAGTTGTCATCGCCCCAACTTTCCTCCCTAGATACTTATCCAGAGTCCCACTAACCCAATTCCCCACTTTCCATTCAGGGCTCTTTTATGTCATCCCCACACTCTGCACTTAAAGGCCTCACCATTCTCTTTCCACTCGAGGAAAGCCATCGTCTGCACTTCATTCTCAACTGCCTGCCTCCAATATGCGCCCCCATCTTGTTACATTTCATTCACCACGGTCTCCACCCACAAAGTATCCTGACATCTTCATTTCTCTCTCGGCCGCCGCCACCACCTCGGAGCATCTTCCAACTCGCAGTCATAGACCTTGGGTTTCTTGTTCCTACACAGCTACCACATAACCTTGGTCCCTCCTCTCTAGATGCAGCTGGCATCTCTGGTCCCTCTGCACCTCCCGGGTTAGAGGATGCATGGCCCCTCGCCTGGGGACCTCTAGCAGCCCTGGTCCTCTACTGTCCCGTTAGATTCCTACTCCCCTGGCTTCCATAAGGAGCTCTGGCCTCCCGACGCCCCTCTGTCGGGCTCTGGGTGTCGCTTTCGTCGCCTCACCGCTCCGACCCACACCCAGAGACCTGCCGGCCTCGCGCCCTGCCCAAGCCAGGCTCCTCCCTCCATCCCGGCCCCCGTACCCGGTGCAGCAGCCTCTCGGGTCCGGGGGAGAACGGGGCCGAGGTCCCGGACGGACCCGGGCTCGCCCTGACGAGCGCCGCGGTAGGAGCGAGCTTCCGGGCAGCTCCGGGCCGGCAGCGCCGGGGACGCGGGTCGGGGGGCGCAGGGGCGCGGGGGGCGACGGCGTCCTTGGGAAAGAGCACCGTTCAGAAACGCCCGCTCCGCACACGAAGGTTCCGAGGCTGGAGTCAGCCTCTCTAAGGGAGCGCGCGAGGGGTGGGGGTGGCGCTTGGCCAACGAGAAGGAGCTGCAGAGGAGCGGCTCCCGGCTGCGCCGTCCACACGAGGAGCCATTCCGAGGCTTTGAGTGACCCGTAAGCTGAAGCTAGAGACTGTGAAGTCTAGCAGGCGACCCACAAAGGATTGGGCCGTACAGCTTGCCGTCTTGCCACCCTGCCTCCCCTTTCCGCTCAGGCAAAACCACTCAAGGCAGCGGGTTAGAGAATGGGGTGTTTCTGTGGGACGAGCAAACGGAGAGAGAGACTGAGGTCCAGAGCCAGATCTCCATTCTGATTTGGCATGGTCACAATCCTCGTGTCTCATAAATGGGGAAATCAATGCCCAAAGAAGACGTTGCCAGATTAGGTAAGGTATATGTGCTCCACTGAATATCTGGGGAAACAGAGGCTGGAGACGACCAGATGTTGGCACAGAAAGGAAAATGTGCTATTTCCCGCAGAGTACATGGGGAATCTGAAAACTGGAGCATGCTTGCTAGGTATAAAAATGGGGACAGGGCTTACCTAACATGCACTCTTGGTTCGACCCCCAGCACTGCATAAAGCTCGCTGTAATAGGTTGAAACAGAAAAATCAGAAGTTCAAGGTTATCCTCTGCAATATATCGAGTTGGAGGCCAGCCTGAGCTACATGAAATAGTATCTTAAAACAGGTGGAGAGCGGCTGTAATTCTTGCCAGTGTTACGGCAGGAGAAAGTAAAGCCCAGAAGAGAGCAGCTATTCCTAGGCACAAGCACAGGAAGGTTTAGACTTCCTATTGAATACACGGGAACGCTGAGGCTCAGAGAAAACCAGGCATTGTCATATACGCAGGCAAGGAAGCTGGTTTTCTGGAATGGGAAAGAGTGATGGTGAGGTCACCAGCACCCATTGCCCAGGGTAGCTGGGCAGCCTGGCCCAGTGAAGACACTTTGTATGTGTGGGCTGGTGAGATGGCTCAGTAGGTAAGAGCACCGACTACTCTTCCGAAGGTCCTGAGTTCAAATCCCAGCAACTACATGGTGGCTCACAACCACCTGTAATGAGATCTGATGCCCTCTCCTGGTGCGTCTGAAGACAGCTACAGTGTACTCATAACAATAAATCTTTGGGCTGGAGCAGGGTTGACCTGAGCAAGCAGAGGTCAAAAAAAAAAAAAAAAAAAAAAAGTCAATTCCCAACAACAATATGAAGGCTCACAACTACAGCCACAGTGTGTACTCATATACATAAAATAAATAAACTCTGGTATGAGAAGCAATTATGGGGGGTTGGGACCCATCTAAGGGTAAGTCCTAGATCCACATATAGGGAGGGGGCAACAGTTGGAAACAGCTGAGGGAGAGGAGAGTTTGTCTTAGTCAGGGTTTTTATTCCTGCACAAACATCATGACCAAGAAGAAAGTTGGGGAGGAAAGGGTTTATTCAGCTTACACTTCCACACTGCTGTTCATCACCAAAGGAAGTCAGGACTGAAATTCAAAGCAGGACTGGAACTCAAGCAGGTCAGGAAGCAGGTGTTGATGCAGAGGCCATGGAGGAATGTTTCTTACTGGCTTGGGAAATTTCACAAGGCAGGCCTCCATCTTCTACACTGTTCTCAACATGATCTTCCAAGCTCCTACACAACATCCCACAGAGCTCTTAACACCAAATGGATCTTCTAGCCCAAAATTCCAAAGTCCTTCCACAGTCCTCCCCCAACCACAGTCAGGTTGTCCCAGGAATACCCCCACTATGCCAGTACCAATTTGTCTGGCACCCAGCCCAAGACCCCCACCCACCCAAAGAGTGGACACCCAAAGGGGTCCTTGAAGAATTATCCAACCTCTTTCCATCGGTGGCAAATGCTACAATTTCTATGAGGAGTGACAGACACTAGGCTCGTGAAGCTGTTGAGTGCTAGTGCTCCTGAGGCCCTGGAGTATGGAGCTTATTCATCCCTTAATTTAGATTTGCCCCATGAGACTGCTATATAAACTTTATTTGTATTTCTTGAGACATGTTCTCAAGAAACCTAGCCTGGGTACGCAGCCTAAGGTAACCTTGAATTCTCTCTCTCTCTCTCTCTCTCTCTCTCTCTCTCTCTCTCTCTCTCTCATGTATGTAAGTGTTTTGGAGGCACGTAGGCATATACACCACATGTGTCCTTGGTGCCCTTGGAGGTCAGAAGACAGCAATCGAATTCCTAGAGCTGGAGTTACAATGTTTGTGAGCCACCATATGGGTGCTATGACTCAAACCCAGGTCCTCTACAATCCCAGATGACCATATGGTGGAAGGAAAGAACCAACTCCAGAAGTTTCCTTCTGATTGCCACATGCCTGCACATGATCACACACAAATGAATATCAAAAACTAAGCCAAGAAGAGGGCAGAGTCACAATACAAAATATCAGTTAGTGAATGAGTGAATTTGACCACTCAATCTAAAAGTCAGATATTAAATTCCTTCTTTCTCCTGTATCAGGCATAATGTAGTCTACAAACATTTATGTAGACAAAACACCAATATACATAAAATAAATTTAAAAAAGATAAAGCTACTGCTGAGTGGTATACCATTTGCCTTAGCATCCCCAAAGGTCTGGATTTGATTCCCCACAATCCCCACACAACGCAGAGAAGACGCCCTGCCACCTACCTTGGGCATGATCATAATAAAGTCTACCAGACATCATTCTAACCCCTCTAATGTCCTCATTGCCCCCCCCCAACCACCACCTCTCTCTCTCAAAGCCAGACATATCATGTCCTGATATGTTTCTCTGGTTTTTTTTCCAGTGGTGGTAGTGGATTTAGTTGGGGTGGGTTTTGTTTTGTTAGTTGGTTTTGTCTTTTGAGATGTTGTATAGCTCTGTCTGTCCTTGAACTCACAATGTGGCTGGCCTCGAACTCAGATCCATCTGTGTCTGCCTCCCCAAGTGCTGAGATTAAAGGCATGTGCCACCACCACCCAGTCATATAAAATACTGGTATGGATGGGGTATGGATGGGGATATATGATAATTGCATTGAGTCTGTCAATTACTTCTGGTAATTACAGCCATTTCCAGTACCGGAACATAGCATGTCTGTCTGCCCATCATCTAATCAATATCTTAAAAGGTTTCATTGTAGACCTCTTAGTTAGATTTACTCAGTCTGAGGTACTTTTCCTTTCTTTTTTTTTTTTTTTTTTAAGTTTGTTTATTTTACATATATGAGTGCACTGTTGCTGTCTTCAGACACGCCAGAAGAGGGCATCAGATCCCATCACAGATGGCTGTGAGACACTGTGCGGTTGCTGGGAATTGAACTCAGGACCTCTGGAAGAGCAACCAAAGCTCTTAACTGTTGAGCCATCTCTCCAGCCCTTTTCCTTTTAAAAAAATTAATTAATTAAAGATTTTAATGCATTTATGCTCTGTCAGAATTCATTCCAGAAGAGGGCATCAGATCACCCATGTGGTTGCTGGGAACTGAACTCAGGACCTCTGGAAAAGCAGCCAGCACTATTAACCACTGAGCCATCTCACCAACTCCAGATACTTTCCTTTTTTAAGCTATTGTGAGTGGACTATTTTTCCTCATTTCTTACTACATAGTGTCTTTTGAGTGGGAAAATCATGTTGAGACAATTTGTCTTCTTTGCTCTTTGTATCACTTTTCTTGACATATTGTTCTAGGAAGAACTTGAGCAGAGCAGTACATTGAGTACCTGTGGAGAGAGGAAGCAACCTTGTCTAATTTCAGAGTTTAGAGAAAATAGTTGGCAGGAGAGATGGCTCAGTGGTTAAGCACATTGACTGTTCTTCCTAAAGGTCCTGAGTTCAATTCCCAGCATCCACATGGTGGCTCACAACCATCTGTAAGGGAATCTGATGCCCTCTTCTGGTGTGTCTAGAAACAGCTACAGTGTACTCACATAAATAAAATAAGTCTTAAGAGAGAGAGAGAGAGAGAGAGAGAGAGAGAGAGAGAGAATAGTCTCATTTGGTCCCCTTTTGCTAGAATGTTATCTGTTAGGGTACATTCCATCAGTTCCTAAACTTTACAGGATTTTTACCATATGGTTTGTTTGCAAGTCAGGGTGTCTCTGTGTAGCCCTGGCTGTCCTGGAACTCACTCTGTAGACCAGTCTGGCCTTGAACTCAGAGATCCACCTGCCTCTGCCTCCTGAGTGCTGGGATTAAAGACATACACCACCACAGCCAAGTGGGGCATGTTCTTTTAAAAATGTGTCTCATGTAGCTGAGGCTAGCCTTGACTCCTGATACTCCTGGCTCCACTTCCCAAGTACTGGGGATTACAGGTGTGGGCCAGCTTGAAAGGAGAGAAGGGATTAATTAAAATCCCCTATCCTCAAGGCCTCACCTCACAAGCTGCTGCTTCCCCGGACATCAGCGAGGGCCCCTGCTCCTGACTGTGTATCGTCCCCTATGCACCAGTAGGGGTCAGCCATTCAACCTGGAAGCAGCTTTCCTCAGCTCTGCAGTCTCCCAGGCAGACAGGGAGACCCCGGGAGGGTTTCAGGACAATGACTACTAATCCAGCGCCATGCCAATGGCAACCTATTTAGTCTTCCCCGAAACACTAGAACATGCCACGACGCCCGTTGTCTGGAGCGTCTGAACCATGTAACATGTAGGGAACAGGAAGTCTGCGCTGGTAAGGTTGGAGGGATTTTTGTTGGTTTTGTTTGTTTGTTTTCGTTTTGTTGCTGTTACTGGCTTTGGTTTTTCAAGGCAGGGTTTCTCTGTGTAGCCCTGGCTGTGCTGGAACTCCCTCTGTAGATCAGGCTGGCCTCAAGCTCAAGAGATCAACCCTCTGCCTCCTGAATGCTGGGATTAAAGGCGTGCACCACCACCACCACCACTATCCCAGCAAGACAATTTCTTAAAAGAACATGTGTAGGCGGAGAGTTTTCAAAATCTACTTCAATAAGGCTTCTTAAAAGCTTTAACTTCTGTCCAGCCCACCACCTACCAGAGGTCATGGGAAAGAAAGGTTATTAGGACATGGGGGAGATGGACTGTTTAGATATAGTTCTTTAGGGCAATTCCAGTCTTCATTGTCAGAATATCAGCAGTTCAGTTTACTAGAAGAACACCAAATACCAACTCAGCAGACACAACACACGAATTAGCAATGGCAGTTCGATCCAGAAGAAACCTCGAAGCTCTGTTATGACGGTTAGTATATGCTCAGCTCTGTTAGAAGGTGTGACCCTGTTGAAGGAGGTGTGTCACTGTGGGCGAGGGCTTTAAGACCCTCATCCTAGCTGCCTGGAAGCCAGTCTTCTCCTAGCTGTCTTTGAAACAAGCTGTAGAACTCTCACCTCCTCCTGCACCATGCCTCCCTGGATGCTGCCATGTTCCTGCGTTGATGATAGTGAACTAAACCTCTGAACTTATAAGCCAGCCCCAATTAAATGTTGTTCTTTACAAGAGTTGCCTTGGTCATGGTGTCTGTTCACAGCATTACAACCCTAGCTAAGACATCCGCCAATCAGCCTGAGTCTGTAGAATCGGCAAGAAGCCACTGGAATCTCATGAGAAGTTCCTTGGTGAGTTAATCTCTATGAAGTCATGACAAGGGAAGATTTGCAATGTGATTCATGGCCAGCCAGTAACCAGAGCATCGTCAGTGAAGACTAGCGAGGCAAAACAATGCCTGAGCCTTGTCCCACAATCTGCAATCATATTTATATTCTTTCTAAACATCACGCATCCTTTCACCTGTGTCTGCTTCAGCAGAGCACTCTGCTTTAGCAAAACAGCCTTTCACCTGTCTGCACCAGCAAAGCATCATTTGACATAACTGAATTTCCAAAGAAGCCAGAAATTTCCACTTCAAACATGCCTGTTGGCTGTGGTGATGAGTTCTTTTAATCCTACTGGGAGTAGAGGTGTGTGCCACCACCCCCAGCTTCTTTTTGTTTGTTTGTTCTGCTGTTTGTTTGGGGTTTTGTTTGTTTGCTTGCTTGCTTGCTTGTCAACTTGACACAACCTAGAGGGCACCACAATAAAAAACAAAACAACAACAGAAAACAAAACCTCCAGTAGATTGGCCAGTAGACAAGTTTGTGGGACTTTTTTTTTCGTATTGATGAATAATATGGGAGGGTTCAGCACACTGTGAGTGGTGTCACCCCAGAGCAAAAGGTCCTGGGGTGGATAAGAAAACAAATTGAAGAAGTAATGGGGGTCAAGCCAGGAAGCAGCCCTCCTCTGTGGCCTCTGCTTCAGTTCCTGCCTTGAGTTCTGCCCTGACTCCCGTCCATGATGAACTGTGAGATGAAATCAACCTTTCCCTCCCTGTGTTGCTCTCGGACAGGGTCCTCATCACTGAAATAGAAAACAAACTAGGACAAACCCAAGCTGACTGTTGTCACAGAGCTTCTCCATACACTGTCACAAGAAACTCTCTCCTAGGCCTTAGGGGGGCGACAAAGTTCAAAGTATTAAAATGTTCCCTCCATTTTAACAGATGGTGAAATTCAAATACAAAGACCTAAGTACAAGACTGGTGAGGTGGCCCAGTACATAAACAGTCGTGCTGCCAAGCTCAACAACCTTCATTTGACTCACCAACCTGAGTTTGACCCCTGAGATGCACATGATGGAAAAAAAGAACTGGCTCCTGCAAGTTGTCCTCTGACCTCATGGCATGCCTGAACACACAAATGGACGCACATAAACATACACACACACAGCAAAAATAAAAGTTTTGGGGTTGTTTTGTTTGTTTTGTTTTGAGACAAGGTTTCTGTATATCCCTGGCTGTCCTGGAACTGGCTTTATAGACCAGGCTGGCCTCGAACTCAAAGAGATACACCTGCCTCTGCCTCCTGAGTGCTGGAATTAAAGGCATGTGACACAAAGCCCTGTATTGAAATTAATGTAATTTTAAAAAATGTTTTAGTTTAGAAATGAGACAACTTCCTGAACATGCATGTAGAGAAGGCTACAGAGATGACCCCCTGCCCTCGAGGAGTGAATCCATGGCTGGAGACCCACATGTTAGATGGGTGACAAGATGAAACTCAGCGGGGCCTTCCATTACTCACACAGAGCGCTACACATTCACAAAGAAGCTATCTCCTCACTTCAGAATATATAGAACTACTCCCATGTAGCCCTGGGCTCAGACAGACCTGCAATTCTCCGCACTGATCTCCTAAGTAGCTAGGCTCAACGATGCTACTCAACATAGCTACTGATTTTTTCTTTTTTACATTTATTTGTTTTTTGGAGTCAAGGCTTCTCCATGTAGCCCTGGCTGTCCTGGAACTCGTTCTGTAGAGCAGGCTAACCTTAAATTCAGAGATCTACTTGCCTCTTTCCCCCAAGTGCTAAGATCAAAGATGTGTGTCACCATGATGACTGTTTTGTTTTTGTTTGTTTGTTTGTTGTTTTAGAGACAGGATCTCACTATGCAGACTGGCCTGGAACTCCGGGAGATTATGCCTTTATGGTTGCTTCTCCCTCCCCAAAGTGATGGGATTAAAGCCAAGCACCACCATGCTCTGGTTTTCCTTTGAATTCGGTATGTGCTGCTGTTGCTCTGTGCATGGGGCCTGGGGCAATCGTAGAGAGCATGGGATTCCGCTCCCTGGATTGGAGCTGCAGATGATTGTCAGCCACCCAGTATGGGTGCTGGGAACTGAGCTTGAATCCTCTGCAGCAACAGGAAACAATCTTAACCTCTGCGCCATCTCTCCATCCGCATAACTACTTTAAAAAAGGTTTTTAAATTACATTTATGGGGGAGGGGGAGTGCATGCCGTGGCCCTTGTGTGGAGGTCAGAAGACAACCTACCTGGGTGTCAGCTCTCGCCTTCTGCCATGTAGGTTCCGGGAGTCGTATACAAGTCATCCAGCACAGCAGCAACAAGCCTCGCCCACTAAGCTGCCCCTCTGGCTCTAGAATGACTACTTCTAACAGTGGCTGTGTGGATTCAGCTTGACCTCACTTTGCCATCTTGGAAACCCCCACAACCACTGCAAAGCAAACCTTGGTTTTTCCTGCAGCCCCTCAGGGAACCGCAGACAAGTCCTTAGAGTAACGTGTAGAGTTTTAGAACTGTTTCAATGTCGGGGATGCCCCTGCCTGCCCCTTTGCTATTAGCCGAAGATCACAAACACATTCTAAGTTAGATGAGATCACAGTCCCCCCCCCCCCAGCCTTTCATTCTGATGCAGGTTTTAGCACTTGCTCTGGCTGCCACCTAGGATCACACTTCAATAACTTTGGATCATGAAACCTTGACTCTTATCTTCCTCTTTTCTGCAATCATTCTGCATCATAGCTCTTGCACCTGGCTCTCACACACTGGGACTTGTCTTTACCTTGTCTTAGAAATCTAGTGTGTATTTTCACACTTGGGACATCTCACTTCGTTCTAACATTGTGTCATGTGCCCCAACTCCAAGTCAGTCACAACTGTGTTGGACAGACAATACAGAGATGACAGATAAGCAGACAAATACAGAGAAGACAGACAAACAGGTAACTACAGTGCAAAATGGAGAATCACATCACTAGGGAGGTAAAAGCAGGTGAGGTACTCAAAAAGCCTAGAACTCCTGGAGCTGGAGTTAAAAGGTGGTTGTGAGCCACCATGTGGGTGCTGGGAATCAGAACCAGGCCCTCTGGAAGAGCAGCCAGTGCTCTTAACTGCTAAGCCACCTCTCCAGCCCCCAAGGCATTCGTTTTATATAAAAATCTGTTCTGTTTGATTTCTGTATTTTGAGAAAGGGTCTCATAGTCCAGGCTAGCCTTGAGCTCCCTGTATAGCTGTATAGCTCCCTGTATAGTTCAAGACCTCCCAGGAAAAAAAGACCACAGACTCAATCTAGATTATAATTAGTTAAATTTCTGGTAGCTGGTAGCAGGACAGCTATCTCTGAGCCAGACGAGAGACTACCACTCAAAGGAGATGAGGGAAGGAAGGATTTTTAAAGACAAAAACCACAAGGAGACGTTGAATATTTGCACAAGTAAGCCATGAGCTGCTTTGCTCTGCCAAGACTAGGCAGTCAAGGCACATCAAAATAGTCTTTGAATGTCTGCCTAAGCGGGTTTACAGAAGCCAAAAAGCAGTTAGTCAAAGCAGATGACCATGATTGTACATTTCTGGACTGACTGAGTCAAGGTTAGCAGGAACTTATCTTCCAGGGACTGGAACCAGAGACAAATGGCTAGTGGGCACCAAGATGGATGCCTGGCATCAAGCACCAAGATGGATGCCTGGCATCGAGCACCAAGATGGATGCCTGGCATCGAGCACCAAGATGGATGCCTGGCATCGAGCACCAAGATGGATGCCTGGCATCGAGCACCAAGATGGATGCCTGGCATCGAGTGGAGTATTATTTGTTTTATTTTTCGCTAGGTTTGGTGTTTTGAGACAGGGTTTCTCATGTTGTGGTGATCCCCAAACATATTTTTTGTTGCTAATTCATAACTAATTTTTCAATGTTATGAGCCTTAAATGAATACCTGTGTTTTCCAATAGTCTTAGGTGAGCCCTGTGAAAGGATCGGTCAACCTCCACAGACTGAGGAACTGTATGTATTAAAGGGTCCCAGCATTAGGAAGGTTGAGAACCACTGGCTCAGAGGTTAAGAGCACTAGTTGTTTTCTGCAGAAATAGTACATCAGGTTGGGAGTGCAGTTGTATGGTAGAGTTCTTGCCTAGTATGTGCAAGGCCCTAGGTTCTGTCTCCAGATCCCACGCCCACCCCCACAGAGAGAGACAGAAACAGAGACAGAGAAAGAATGAGCTAGTATAAACAATTGATAAGAAAATGTAAACCAAAAAAAAAAAAAGTATTAGCTGGGTGGTACATGCCTTTAATCCCAGCACTTGGGAGGCAGAGACAGGCGGATTTCTGAGTTCGAGGCCAGCTGGTCTACAGAGTGAGTTCCAGGACAGCCAGGGCTATACAGAGAAACTCTACCTCAAAACAAACAAACAAACAAACAAACAAAGCTGTGCACCACCCCATACACTCACAGTGCAACTTTTTAAAGAGCTTTATTTTTTCTTGTTTATTGCATTGGTCTTTTGCCTGCATGTATGTCTGTGTACTGTGTGCATGCAGTGCCTACCAAGGCCAGAAAAGGGTATCAGTCCCTCTGGAATTGAAATTGGCACCATATGGGTGCTAGGAATTGAAGCCAGGTCCTCTGGAATTGAAGCCTGTCTCAAAAAAAAAAAAAAAAGTATTTTACCACTACCTTCAATAGCAAATCTTTTATTTTTGAGGCATGGTCTCACTACATAGTCCTAGTTGTCTTAAAACTTGCTATGTAGACCAGGCTGGCCTCACACTCACAGAGATCTGCCTGCCTCTGACTGCTGAGTGCTGGGATTAAATACCTGCACTACTTTTTAATGTTATTTTTAATTATTCTCTTTTATTTTAGGGGTCTGAGAGTTTTGCCTGCATGAATGCCTATATGTATATCAGATTTTAAACATTGTCTACAGGTTCCCTGACACCAATGATTTATTAAAAACAAGCAAACAATCAAACTAAGGGGGCTTGGGAGATGACCCAACCATTTAAGACCACTTGCTTGTCATTCAGATGATCTGGGTTCAGTTTTGAGCATCCATATGGTAGCTCATAGGACCTGTAACTGCAGTTCCAGAGCATCTGATAACCTCTTCGTTTTTAATTCTCAACCTGATGTATTATTTCTACAGAAAACAGCTAGTGCTCTTAACCCCTGAGCCAGTGGTTCTCAACCTTCCTAGCTAAAGGAAGTCACATGGTCACACGTAACTTCAAGCAGAAATGCTATCATACACCACCACCACCACCCCTCCCCCCCCCCCCCCCCCCCGCCCAAGAAAGGAAATCTTAGCCATGATGATAAATGTTCGGGTCTCCTGGTCTATCCAAATAAACAGAGAGTTTCAAAGCATTCCCATGTCTCTTTTCTGGCTGTTTCTACACACTTCTAAAGGTCCATACAGAAGAGAGAGGAAATGGAGTTGGGGGGGAGGGGTGTGCACGCCTGTTATCACAGGACCAGAAAGATCAAGAGTTCAAGGCCAGGGCTGGGGAGATAACTTAGAAGTTAAAGCATTTGTTGCTTTTGCAGAGGACTTGGGTTTCACTCCAGCACCCACATGACAGCTAACAACCCTCTATAACGTCACCATCTCAGATGTCCATGAGCACTGCAAACATGTGGTGTACAGACATATATGCAAGCAGAGCACCCGTGCAAGGAGCGGGAGAGGGAGGAGAAAAAGATCTTTAAAAATCAAAATAGAGTTCAAAGCCAGCATAGACTACATAAGTTTGAGGCCAGCTCTCACTGTATGGGGCCTTGTCAGAAGGTAGGAAACAAGGAGTGAGTGGAAAGAGGAGGAGGGAAGGAGAGGTTGGCCACAAGTGTCCTGACTTACCCTGTCACAAAGCCAGGCCCTGGAGTGAGTTGAACGCTCAAAAGAGCCCTGTCCTTAGTGCTGCCGAAAACCTTCTTTGAGCTCTTTTTCCCCAAACATCACAGCAACTCGCAGGGGTTTGCTTCCATCTGGAATCTTACCTGAGCTGCCGCTCAAGAGTCTCATTCTTTTTTTATTATTATTCTTTTATTAGATATTTTCTTTATTTATATTTCAAATGTTATCCCCTTTCCCGGTTCCCCCACCCTCTACCTCCGAAATGAGTCTCATTCTTGACACAGGCTTAGAAAATCTTCCGTTCATAAACTCAGCCGCTACCATTTGCACCATGAATTAAAAGTAACCTCAGAAACGTTAAGCAAACTTCGGGCTCAGCTGGAGTTAGTTTTAAAAAGGGATTTGGAAGGCAAATCATAGAGGCCCAGAAGCAAGCAGATTTCTGTCAGTTCGAGGCCATCTTGGTCTACGAACAGAATTCTAGGGCAGACAGGAATACATAGTGAGAACATGCCTAAATAATAAAAAGTGGGGAGACATCGGAATTCGTCGCTAGGGTGCGGCCGACCTCCCAGCTGCAGTCTGTCTACGTAGAGGACTGACAGGTACTGAAGACTTGTGGCCAGATTCCGTTTATCCCACCCCGCCGTGGCCCCGCCCATCTACCCGTTCTGATCCCGCCCCTCGTCGACCTGCCCCGCGCTTGCGCAGCGCCGCCGGCCCGGCCCCGCCCCGCCCCTCGCAGAGCAATCTTTGCCCTCAGGGATCGGGCTTAGGTACAAGATGGCCGCCGCGCGCCCGGACCCCCGGATTCCGAGCTCACCGACCCGGGAGTCGCCATCCCCGGAGCCGCCGGACCTGGTGCGGGCGACGGAGGGGTCTGGGCCGGGGGTTCACAGCAAAGACGATCGCAGGGCAAGGGGCGGGGTCAAGGCGGGGCCTAAGACAATTGGGCGGGGGTATGGTAACACTCTGGGGCGGGGTTTAGGGAGGAGCCTATGGGGAATGAGGAGCGAGGCCAGGTTGAGGCGGGTCCTGAATTCAGAAGGGTTGTGTCTTGGGGCTTGGTTGGGTCCTGGGAGAGGACAAGGGAGTTTATTTGCATAAAGAAGTGTGGCGTCTTGAGAGGGGCGGGGCATCAGGGAAATTATAGGGCTAGTGGATGGTTGGGAAGGTGACCCCAAAGGAGAGCTATAATCCGGTTGGTACGGCATGTGATGATACAAGGACTGAGTGCGTTACAAATGCCCAACGGAGGAGAAATGGGTGCATCGGATGACTGTAAAACTTGTAACTAGTAACTGGAAAGTAACTCAGAATATTGGTTCATTCAACAAACATTTAAAGCTCCAAGGGACCAAAACGGACAACGATTGCGTCCTCTTGCAGCTTGCAGTCTTATGAGGAGAAAAAGTGACGATAAACTGAATTTATTGTAATATGTTCAATAAGAAATAAAAAGTACACTCGAGAGTGGGGGTGGAGCGAGCTAAATTTAAATGGCAGAAGTCAGCTGGGTGCCAGCTTACAGTTTACACTGTAGTCAGTGAGATAAGCAGGATCCAGATCATGTTGGATATTATAGGAAGGACACGAGGTTTTAAATGCAATTGGAGGGCTTGGAGTGGTGAAATGTCATGACCTTATTTACATTTTCCAAGGTCCATTTAGGATGCTCTAGAAGAGGTGGATGATGAGGGCCAGAAGCAGGAACAGGGATTCCCTTTGAGTGGTGTTTTTCTTTCTGAGGGGAAAAAATTATGAAGCTTTTAACTAATACATAGGGGAGGCACCTCCATGTCTGTGGTATATTTGTGGCAAGAAGGGGGAATGCCAGAACGGATCCAGCAAGAATTCTGTATCATGGATAACAGGGTTAGGAAACCAAGGGATGAGGCTGGAGAGATGGCTCAGCATTTAAGAGCACTGGCTGCACTTTTAGAGGTTCAGTTCCCAGCATCCACATGGAGGCTCACAACCACCTGTAACTCCATTTCTAGAGGATCTGATCCTCACACCTGGCCTCCATGGACAATAACACACACGGTGAACACACATGTAGGCTCTCCCACATAACATAAAGTGAAATACTTGGGCTTGATGGCAGGCACATGCCTTTAATCTAAGCACTTGGGAGGCAGAAGCAGACAGACGTTTGTTCTAGGCCAAACTAGTCTACACAGCAAGTACCAAACCAGCCAGGGCTACATAGTGAAACCTTGTCTCTAAGTAAGTAAATAATAAATCATATAAAAACCAAACAAAACCAAAAAGGACAGGATACAGTGGACTTCAGAGGAGCAAATATTTTATTTAAATTTTTATTTTTCATTTATTATTTAAGGAGAGCGTGTGCATGTGTGCCATAGCACAGGAATTTGGAGGTCAGAGGGCATCTCCAGAAAGTCATTTCTGTCTTTTCACCCTGTGGGTCCCAAGGATCGTACTCAGGTCGTTAGATTCGTAAGTGTCTTTACCCACTGAGACATCTTCACAGCCCAGGCGAGTGTGTTAATAAGCTCTCCAAACAGGGTCCACAGCCTCCTGTTTTTTCTTCTGCTCTCCAGATCCTGGTGCCTGATGATGGCCGCCCTGCCACACCCCCAGGTGACCTCATCGAGATCCAGGTGGTAAAAGTCACAGACACTACGTCGGTCCCTGAGCCCCCAGAACCAGGATCTTTTCATTGTGCCCTGTGTCCTGCTGCCTTCCGTCTAGTCTCAGAGCTGCTGTTTCATGAGCATGGCCACCTGGCAAGCGTGGAGGGGCTTGGGCAGGGCAGGGATTCTAGCCGTTGTCACGTGTGTGGCCACAGCTGTCCAGGTCCTGCTAGCCTGCGTGCCCACTACAGCTTGCACACGGGAGAACGGCCTTACCGCTGTTCCCTCTGCCCACGGGCTTTTAAGGCCTTGGCACCTCTGCTCCGGCACCAGCACCGACATGGGGTGGAGCCAGGCACCTCTGGAAGGCTTCTACCCACAGCAACAACGGGACAGCCGAACTCAAGGGTGGCCCAGGAGAGGTCAGAGGTGGTGATGGCTGCAGCAGCTTCTGGTGCTGTGGTAGGCAAGCCTTTCGCCTGCAGGTTCTGTGCCAAGCCCTTCCGACGTTCCTCAGACATGAGAGACCACGAGCGGGTGCACACAGGGGAGCGGCCCTACCACTGTGGCATCTGTGGCAAAGGTTTCACGCAGTCCTCTGTGCTGAGTGGTCATGCCCGCATCCACACAGGCGAGCGCCCCTTCCGATGCATGCTCTGCAATCGCACTTTCAATAACTCCTCCAACTTCCGAAAACACCAGCGCACCCACTTCCATGGGCCAGGGCCTGGAGTGGGAGAGTCTAGAGGCCAACTGAGATCATCTTCGGTGTCCCAAGAATCAGGAAGTAAATGTGGGACAGAAAACACTATGGAAGAAGGGTGTAGAGAGACTGTGAAAGTCAATGTGGAGGTTGACCAGCAGGCTGGAAGTAGGAAGCATATCGTAGGAGAGGTGGGTGGGCAAATAGAGGCAGAGGCTGAGGAGAAATAATGAGCAGTTGGAGTCAGATGAAGGAGAGAACCTGGTTCTGGCCTCCCAGAAGCCCATGAGAGACTCAGGAGAGAGGTACTTGTGGGTCTGTGGATGCCCAGATATATCTGAGAATACATAGACAGCTGGGCATAGCAAAGGCCTGTAATCCCAGCACACTAGAGGCAAGAAGTCCAGACCAGGCCAGGCTGGAAAGCAAGACTTTATGTACTACCACCTCTGGTCCAATGAAATCTTTTGCCTACCTCAACTGGATTGCACGGATCCTGGGATGTCTACCCTCCAGTGCAGAAGATGCCCACCAGGCCATCTCCAAAGGGATGCTGGGATGCCTTACCCTTTAAACCAGAGAGTACCTAAATCACATCTCTCGGATGTGAACCTGCTCATAAAGGTTCACTCTAAGCTCTGCTCACTTCTCCATCCTACCCCGCAGTGGTCTCTCTTTAACCCACTAAAGTCTTTTGGAAGCAACTGAGAGTGCACACTACAAGCAGGAATTACTTGGTATCCCTTTAAGCCTTAGGCTCAGAACCTGTCTACGAAGAAGCTTCAGATCTCTCTATTCAACACTCTAAGGTAGACAGCTTCCTGCTTAGTCTTGGGCAATTCTGAGGCAGGGTTAGCTGATGACAACCTTGGTGGGCCAGTACAGGGTGTAAAGTGAGAAATGACACTGTGGTAAGGGGCTAAAAGGACTTGGGAGTTGGAATATCGGATAAGAGTGGGGACTTCCAGTCTGTTCCTATTAAAAGACTTTCTGAAAGGCTTCTCTGTCAGTCTTGTATTCCAATTCTCTGGGTAGTTATCCATTATCTGGAATGGTGAGTGACTAGGCTTTGGCTCTTTGGAGATGGCTATTTGGTTGTGTTGTAAGAAGTTTTGTGCAGTAGAGTGATTTTAGAGGTTGGTGTACTTACGCAGACGAGTCCTTAATTTTCTCATGGAGAAGATGTGTTGCTAGTTCAGTCCTTGTTCATCCAGCATCCCCAAGAGACAGTCCTCGGATGATGCATAATAAAAACTCACCAGTTCCTCCAAAGAAAGGAGCCTGCTTCCCAAGACAACAGAGTGTCTTTGCTTCCTCACATGGATCCTTGCCACTAAACAGGAACTCCTTGCTGCTTTCAGAGGGGACTACCAACACAGCGGCAGTACAGATAAGTGGTCAGATTCTAGGAGAGGTGAAATATAGCAACTGACACTCTGGCTCAGTGTTCAAATCAATGAGAAGTGGGGGGACTGGAAGCTAAAGGAGTTTGTACACGCTATCAGAAGAGGGCAGTGGGGTTGGGGATGCAGCTCAGCTGCTAGAGTGCTTTTCTAGCACGCATGGTGTCCGGGGTTCAATCTCCAGCACCACAGAAACCAGGCATAATGGCACATGCCCATTTTCCCTTGGTATATGGAAACAGGAGGACCACAAGTCTATAGTCTCAGGGAAGAGGCTCATAATGTCCCACCCGTCTCTGAGGAGCTCTAGGCATTTAATGGTTGCCTGGAGAGGGAGACCATAGTCCTCAGTGGTATAGTTACTGGTTAGCTGCCCCTGCTCAGGTAAATAAGCCTTCCAACCAAGTTTATACATGCAACCCTCACTAAACACAATGGGTCACCAAGAAAATAAAAGACAAAAGGAAGACTGGCTTGTTGGCAAGAAAGGGTTCAGCAGGATACGGAGAGGGATAAGAGCATAGTGGAGATTGTGTGGATACAACCAAAGTGTGTGTGTGTGTGTGTGTGTGTGTACACATACATACATATACAGATATGTGTCAAACTGAGAAGAAAAATGAAATGTGGAGCTGAAGTAATAGCTCAGCAGTTAAGAGCACTAACTGGTCTTCCAGAGGACTGGGGGTTTGATTCCCAACACCCACATGGTAGCTCACACCCACCTGTGGCTCTAGATCCAGAGGACGCAATGCCCTCTTCTGGCTTCCATGGGCACCAGGCACCAAGGGGTGCACAAATCTACATGCAGGCAAAATACCCATATACCTAATTTAATTTTTTTTTTAAAATCTAGATTAAAAAAAAAGTTCAAGATTAGCCAACCATGGTGGTGCACACCTTTAATCTCAGCACCAGTGAGGCAGAGAGGCAGGTGGAATTCAAGACCAGCCTGGTCCACAGAGAGTTCCAGGAGAGCCAAGAGTTACATCGAGAGACCATGTCTCAAAGTGGGGGAAAAAAATCAAACCTATCTTTACCTAGAAAGCAAGTCCACAGCTAGCCTAGACTACACGAGCCCATCTCCAGTAAGTCTGCAGATTGTGTTAAGTTCCTCGGGGTGCTCTCCCAGCCTACTGGAGTGTGAGTGTCATGTCCAATCAATTCATCAGTTTCCCTAGTGCCCAGGTCAGGGCTTGGCAGACAGGAGGCTTCCGGTCATGGTGGCTGAGAGCATCATGGAGGGGAGTCTCGGGATCTCAAATCAGTTCCTGAGAGTGCGACTTCCCTGTTTCACTCCTCTCCACTTGCCCAATTCATAGGCTAATGCCCGGGACATGGCAAATCCTCACTCAACCTAGGTGAAAAGAGAGTGATGTGAGGTGATGTGTCCAGCCAGTCAGTGGAACCCCCTAGGAACAGCAAGGACAGACCCCAGCGGCCCTGTTGATACCATTTATTGTTCTCTGCTCTGTACAAGCCGCGTCTGTCCCCTCCCCAGCCCACCCCCAATCCAAGAGCACCCAGACCCCCACCTGTACCCTCCCAACTCTTCATAGTCCACACTGTCCAGCCAGATCCCAGAGGATGTGGAGAGGGTGAGAGTTCAAACCCATCTCTACCACAGAGTTCACTGGAGCCAGAATGCTGCTGGGTGGCAGATGAGGTTTACAAAAGAGGATCTACTGGACAGAGGATCAAGTCCAGTGTCTGATAGATGAAGAAGGAAGGGCCAGAATGGCCTGGGGTTGGAGCAATTTAATCTTCAGTTTGTAGGGCATGAGACTGGAAGAAAGCTAGACCACCTGGGGTTCTTTAAAATGGGTGACAGTAAGGAGGGGTGGGGAGAGTCTGACCAGCAGCCCCAGAAGGGTGGAGTCCAGAAGGGAATATCTGATTGGAGTGGCACATTGAAACCCCCTGGTCAGGGATCCTTTCCGGCCAAGGCGCTTCCCCCTGTTCCGGGCATCCCAAGACCCTCAGCCTTGTGCATCAGGCGGTGTTTCTTCAGACCATAGGTGTTGGCGAACCCCTCACCGCAGGAGGAGCAGCGGAAGGGCCTGCCGCCCTGATGGGCAGCCAGGTGCTTCCGGAAGTAGCCAGGATCCTTGAAGGCCTTGAGACAGGCAGGGCAGCGCAGCTCGGGCCTCGGGGGCTCGTGGGCACGCTGATGGCGTAACACGGAGCTCAGGTAGAAGAAGCCCTTGCCGCAGTGTTCACAGCGGTAGGCGCGCTCGCCCAGGTGCAGCCGCTGATGCTCCAGCAGGTTGGAGCGGTAGCGGAAGGTCTTGCCGCAGGCGCCGCAGCGCTGAGGCCGAGCCACAGCGTGCAGCCGCCGGTGCTCCGCCAGGCTAGAAGACTGCGCGAAGTGCTTGGCGCACACGCCGCACTTGAAGGCGCGCTCGCCCGTGTGTACCACGCGGTGCTGCCGCAGATACCAGGAGCGCAGGAAGCCTCTCCCGCACACGCCGCACCGGTAGGGCCGCTGCTCTGTGTGACAGCGCTGGTGGCGCATCAGTAGGGCCGCCTCCCAGAAGCGCTTCCCACACACTGGGCAGCGGAAACCCCGTTTCTGCCGGTGGCTTCGGCGGTGCAGGAGTAGATCGTACGCGCCCGCAAAGCTCTGGCCGCAGAGGCCGCAACCCAGGGTCCGGCGCACCAGGTGCACATACTTATGAGTCACCAGGCCCAGGAAATGCTTGAAGCTTTGGCCGCACGTGGCACAGCTGAAGCGCTCAGCGCCTGAACTGGTCCCGCCACCCGTTCCGGCCACCGTCGCCCCACCCGCATCCTCGCTGCCCCCAGACACCCCAGCCAGCGCTGCCACAGCCGTCCCCACCTCTCCGGCTAGTCCGTTGTCCAGCACGCTGGATGCATCGGTGCCGCCGCTGCTGCTGCTGCCGCCGTCAGAGGACTGGGGGCCACCGGACGTCGGCGCGAGAAGGCGCTCCGGGGCAGCCTGGTGAACCAGCTTGTGCCACATGAGGTTCTCGATGAAACCGAACGTCTTGCCGCAGGCGTCACAGCCGTACGGCTTCTCTGACATGTGAGCTTCCTTGTGACTCATGACGTGGAAGAGATCCGGGAAGTGCTCCCCGCAGTCTGAGCAGGCGTAGCTCAGGTCGGCCGGCCCGCCTGAAGTGCCTGCAGCTCCCGGTCCACAGGCCCCAGTGGTCCCCTGGCTGGTGGCGAGGCCTGTGGCTCCGGCCAGGGCGCAGGGCAGTTGGAGCCGATGCACCTGGCGGTGGCGCGTGAGGCTCTGCGGGTAGCCGAAGACCTTGCCGCACAGCTCGCACTTGTAGGGCCGCTCTCGGGTGTGCACCACGTGGTGCTTGCTCAGGTGGAAGGACTCCCGGAAACGCTTCCCGCACACCGGGCACTGGTGGGGCTTCTCGCCGGTGTGGATGCGCTCGTGGCGCTTCAGGGTCTCGCGGCGCCCAAAGGCGCGCCCACAGATGCCGCAGCAGAACGTCTTGCTGGGGCCGCCCGCGCCCGGGCCGCCAGCACCGCCATTCCCCGCCCCGCCGAGCAGCAGCGGATGGGCGCTGAGAAGTGGGACGGGCACCGCACCGTACACCACAGCCGCTGCGGCCGCCGTGGCTTTCTCGTCGGTAGTGGATGGGTCCGCGGGCAGGAGGTAAGGGCCTGGGGGGAAGGGAGGAGGAGGTGGCTGCGGGACCGAGGCCGCCCCGTCCTTGGCCGGCTCCGTGGCCACAGGTGGCGCGTGGGCAGCCTTGTGCCGCAGCAGGCTCTGCGGCGCCGAGTATGTTTTCCCGCAAAGGTCGCAGGGGTACACCGGGCGCGGGGTCCCGGCCGCTGCGTGGGCTGCCTGGTGCTTGAGGAGGTAGGAGGCATCGCGGAAGACCTTGCCGCAGATGCCACAGGGCAGGCGCAGCAGGTCGGCCGAGTGCGTTTTCACGTGCCGCTTGAGGCTCTCCCTCCGGTTGAAGCTTTTGCTGCACACGGAGCAGGAGAAGGGTTTCTCACCGGTGTGGATGATCTGGTGCTGGTGGAGGTGGCTAGGCTTCTTGAAGACCTTCCAGCACAGGGAGCAGGCAAATGGGCCCTCCCCACCAGTAGTCGCTGAGGGAGGCATGGCCACGCCGGGTGGGGCAGCAGGGGTGGTGTTCCCATCAGTGGAGGTGGCAGGCGTTGCAGGGGTGGCTGAGGGGCCAGAGGACACTGCGGCGGGGTCAGAGCTGGCTGTGGCACTGGCTGTGGGTACCGGGAGGCCCAGTGAAGGAAGTGCGGGCCCAGGCTGTGGCGTACCCCCAGTTGGTGTTGGTGGCACGTCCTTGTGGCAGCGTCGGTGGCGGATGAGACTGGAGACGTGGTTGTAGGTGCGGCCACAGATGCCGCATTCGTATGGTCGTTCCCCGGAGTGCACTAACATGTGCTGGACCAGGTGTGAGGACTGTTTGAAGGACTTCTGGCAAACCCCGCACGGGAAGCGCCGCTCCATCAGGTACTTCAGCCTTCGGAAATAGCCCTTGTCGTCCTTGGTTGGGTCGCAGGCTGCCCCTACTGTAGGCCCAGGCGGGGTCTGCGAGGGTGTGGGAAGTGGCCCTGGGGTCCCAGTGGGAGTGCCCAGTCCTGATGCTACTCCAGGCCCTGGTGTGGGCCCACCTCGTTTCAGGTTCCCGAACAGGTGCTGGTGTCCAGAGAGGTCGACTATTCCCCATTGTGGAGCAGGGAAGGCAGCATCAAAGAGTGGAGGGGGCGGCGCCCCGAAGGTGGGTGGCAAAGGCGGATCCATCTTCTTGGCTTGGGAAGAGGATGAGGAAGACGAGGATGAGGAAGATGAGGATGAAGATGATGATGAGGATGAGGAAGGAGCCTCCGCCTTGGGTTTGAAACTGGACTGGGGTGGGTAGTCATATTGGGGTGGAGGAGGCTGGGGTGGGGGCTGGGGCGGGGGCCCCGGGGTACAGGGCAGGGCTGCCACTGCCTTGGCGTGTTCCCCGTATAGCTCCATGGGCTCAAAGCGCTGGTGGTTGAGGAATTCCAGGAAGTCAAATGGGTAACTCTGGAAGTGGACCCCGTCCTCGCCCCCGATGCCGCTGCTCCCGCCACCCCCGGCACCGCTGCCTGCCTGGTTTGCCTCCATCTCTGGTCGGTGGAAAGAAGGGAGACCCTGTGAAGAAGAGGATGGGGACTGAGCAAAGAGAGCCCGTGAGTAGCAAGCAATTGGGAACTAGATCCATGCTCCTGCACCGACAGCATTCTCTTAGCTCGCCTATCATTCCACCGGGTATACATCTGCTTTCCTCTAACCTGTAATAGCTCAGGGTCACTGCTAGTCTCCTCCCAACCTCCATCTTTTCTGGACCTTCACACGCCTCCCTATTCATCTTCAGACTGTCTTCATGCACCTGCTTTCTCTTCTAAGACTAATGCCCGAGGACCTGGGAGGTGAGGTGGTGCTCAAACTCTCTCCTCTAAATTGTTCCCTCCATTCCATTTCCCATACCTTCCTCTGGTCTCAATCCTCTGGTTTTGCCACTGTAAAACGAGGACAAGAATAGATCTCATCTGAGTGGTTTAGACAGCAGCTTCAGGAACCAAAGCACCAGCTTCAAACCTAAGCCTCCGCCCCAACCCCCTTTATTCTTTCTTGTTTTGTTTTTGTTTTTAGACAGTGTTTCTCTGTGTAGCCTTGACTATCCTAGAATTCCTTCTGTAGACCAAGCTGGCCTTGCACTCACAGAGATTCACCTGCCTCTGCCTCCTGAATACTGGAATTCAAGGCTTGCGCCACCATCAACCACTTTGTGTGTGTGTGTGTGTGTGTGTGTGTGTGTGTGTGTGTGTGTGGGCGCGCGCGCGCGCGCACTCTCTCTCTCGTGCATGCGTGCAGTGGTTTTCTAGCCGTGTGACCATGGGTAAATGACGCACAATCATTGTAACTGAGGGCAATCCAAGCACTCAGGAGGCTGAGATTGCTGCAAGTTTGAGGTAACCTTGTGGTAGTGCGGGCAGAGGGAACAAAGGCTAGGACAATCAGGGCTGTTGTGAAGATTCAGCACTTTAACATTAACAGATGGAAGGCTCCTCCTGGCATCGTGTAAACACCCAGGGTAATATATGGTAATGCCTTCTATTAATTGTTAGTATCCTTTCCAGTATCAGAACTAGGAAAGGAAATACTGTAGGGAAAGGGAATATTCCTTGAATGCAAAGTAGGAAGGGAAACCGACTCGCCTAGGAGAAGCTGGTTCCAGCAAGAGCTCCTAGAAGACAGCTCAAAGCCATGGCATACACGAATAGGCCTGGGTAGACCTGGGTTCCGAACTGATCTCTGCATGGGCATTTGAGGGAGAAATGCAGCATTCATCAGCAGTGTGCATTCCACCTCCCGTGCTGTGTGTGTGCTATTAATGATGACATCACATACCTGGGCTGATCTGAATTTCCTGTCCTTGGATAAGGAGGGCTTCCCTGAACACCTCCCGGCAGGCAGGCACTTTCTTGCATCATCTTTATGGTGTCTTTTGCATCCCTACTGTCTGTCTGTCCTTCCGTCTGCACTGGAAGCTAACTCTTGGAGTTCATTTCTGTGTTCTCAGACCCAGGAGTCCCAATGAGTTTTTGAGAGTCAATGTGAGAAAGATTACACTTTTTTGCCCATCATTCCCTGACCCCTGCAGTCCTGGCTCTGTGTATAGCCCTCATCTCCCTTACATACCATACTAAAAAGCTAAAACACTATGGGGGAAAGAATGTCTCCCCTCACCCACCAAAGCCCAGAACCTTTTATTCAGTCTGTCTGGATGGCTCTATGCACCCACAGGTGAAAGGGGTCTCCACCCTACCTCTACTCAGAATTAGATATTTTCAGTATCCAGTTCTGAGTGTTCTGGGACAAGATTCAACATCCCATGCCCTTCATTTCCCCCCCCCCCATTTAATCTAATCTCTAGAAGAACCAAAGGTGTAGCCACCAGGAGATT
This sequence comes from Montemys delectorum, assembly GCA_019843815.1. Lineage (NCBI taxonomy): Eukaryota > Metazoa > Chordata > Mammalia > Rodentia > Muridae > Montemys > Montemys delectorum. Next base: position 44,546 of record JADRCD010228491.1, read on the forward strand.
GCATACAGAACCTAAGTGCATACAGAACTCAGCTGCCAAGGAGGGAACGATGTAGTGTAAGGATGCAGGAAGTGTTATGGAAGAGGGCAGGGACAAAGTTACTGGCTTTGCTTGATTCCATTAGAACCTTTCCAGTGTGTTTCCACTGCTCATCAGGTCCCCATCACAACTCTTAGAGACATTTACTCTCTCCACTGGACAGATGAGGACATTGAAGCTCAGAGAGATCTAGTAAATTCCTCAAAGTCCCCAAAGCAAGCGTGCAGTAGAGTAACTGGCTTGATGGCCAGGAGAGAATCCCACCCCTAAGCGGGGAAGCTATAACCCCCCCAAGCGGAGGTAGTACAGATTAGAAACATTAGGGGTGATCTCTGGGCTGCTTATATGAGGAATCCAGTGGGGGGTGTGAAGGCTACTACTCAATAGATTCTCAATAGACCTGGTGATGCACATCTATAATCCCACCATTTGAGAACCTGAGGCAGAATTCAAGACTAGCCTCATTTACATAGTGAATTTGAGGCCAAGTTGAGACTCTACCTCATAAAACAACAAACTCCATGGATTCTTTGTCTGCTGTGGGACAACATTCCCCAGAAGTCAATGATACATCCCGAGTCCCATTTAAGCTTCGGTCCTCTTCCTGTCAGCTGTAGCCTATAATGCGGTTATGTTCACCACGGTTAGTGCCAGCAACATACTTCTGCCACGTATTTAATAAGGCGGCAAGGACTGAAGTAGCCCGTTCTGTTTGCCATTCTGCTCCAGCACCCACCACAGCGCATATGTGCACAAGGTGTGTGTGCTCGACAAATATTTGTTGACATGTTGAGATTAAGCAACATCTAGCTTGCTCCGTCTCTTCCAGGAGATCCATGAAGAGACCATGAGGAAAATTAGAGAATGTTTTGCATGAATGAAAATGAAAACACAGCAGTATGGTGGAAGAGGCTTGTAATCCGGCACTTAGGAGAGAAGCAGTAGAAAGACCAGGAGTTCAAGACTAGCCTCAACTACACAGACAAGTTCAAGGCCAGCCTGGGATACAGAGGACTCAGTCTCATTCATAAATAAATAAATAAATAAATCAATAAGAAAATGAAAATACATCATACCAACACAGAAGAGACACAGCTAAAACAGTGCTCAAAGGGAAATTTATTGCTATGTCTATATTGATAAATATTTGCCAAATATTAAGTGAAGAGCTACGAAGACAGCTCAGCAGGTAAGCATTTGTTCAATAAGTCTGGCAGGTTGAGTTCAATCCCTGAATGCACATTTAATGTAGGAAGGAATATAGTGGTGCACATCTGTAACTCCAATACCTCCATAGCAAGAAGGCGGGCAGAGACAGGAGAAAGGCTTCGGACTAATTAACCCAGTGGACACCTCAGGGAGCAGGAAGGTGAGAGCTGACTATCAAAAGTTGTCCCCTGACTTCCAATGCACATATTGGCAAACACACATCCATGTTAACACAAAAACAAATAGATGAGACTAAATTGTCTAGACCCTCCCTACAGAGGGGGATATTTAACAGAATGGAGTTCACATGTCTCCCAGAAAAGCAATTCTACAGTCAGCAGTATTCTGCAAGCAGCAGGGGTTGCCCCAAGGAAGGTACACACTAATGAACAGAATTTATTAGGTTCATAATAATCTCCACTGGGTAATAAGACATTTCCTCCTTTAGTAGACTGGCCCTTTTTTTTTTTTTTTTTTTAATATGTAGGTAGGTAGGTAGGTAGGTATGTGAGTACACTGTAGCTGTCTTCAGACACACCAGAAGAGGGCACTGGATCCCATTACAGTTGGTTGTGAGCCACTATGTGGTTGCTAGGAAGTGAACTCAGGACCTCTGGAAGAGCAGTCAGTGCTCTTAGCCACTGAGCCATCTCTCTAGCCTGACTGAAGTCTTACAAACATTATTTACTATGGATGTGATGTGTGTGAGTGTGCTTCTCTCTTAAGTGCCGGATTACAAGCCTCTTCCACCATACTGCTGTGTTTTCATTTTCATTCATGCAAAACATTCTCTAATTTTCCTCATGGTCTCTTCATGGATCTCCTGGAAGAGATGGCACAAGCTAGATGTTGCTTAATCTCAACATGTCAACAAACATGTAAGGTCAGAGGACAACTCTGAATTTGGTTCTCCTCCCCTTTTACCTTTAATTGGGTTCCAAAGACTGAACTCAGGTCACCAGTCTTGCATGGCAAGACTTTACCTACTAAGCCATCTTGACGGTCCTGTCCCAAGTCTTAAATTGCTCCTTTTAAAAATATTTATTTTGTGTGTATTCTCCCTGCATGCCTGTCTGCGCACTGCCTGCAAGCCTGGGTGAAAGCCAGAAGAGGGTGTTG
>JADRCD010228492.1:0-41271 GCA_019843815.1 Montemys delectorum
AACACTTTTTGATTTGTTTTTGCTTTTGTTTTTGTTTTTTGTTTTTTGGGTTTTGTTTGTTTGTTTGTTTTTCCGAGACAGGGTTTCTCTGTGTAGCCCTGGCTGTCCTGGAACTCACTCTGTAGACCAGACTGGCCTCGAACTCAGAAATCTGCCTGCCTCTGCCTCTCAAGTGCTGGGATTAAAGACATGCACCACCACCGCCCGGCTTTTGATTTGTTTTATGTGTAAGTGTTTTGACTGCATGTAAGTCTGTGTACTGTGTGCCTTCACAGGTCAGAAGAAGGCATCTCATCTGCTTGGAACTGCAGTTATGGGTCATTATTAATCACCAGGTGGGTGCTGGGAATAGAACCTGAGTGCTCTGTAAGAGCACCAAGTGTTCTTAACCATGGAGCCTGCTCTCTAGCCCCTCCAGTTACTTTTTGACAATTTTATTCATACATTGATCAAACCTGCCCCTAACTTCCCCATTACTCCTCCTAGATACCTCAAGAAATCCCCTCTCCCACCTTCTTAGCCTCTCCTTTTTTCCTTCTTTTCTTTGAGTCCAGTGAGTGCTATGTCCTGGCACTGACTGGCCTTACTGACTTCATCTTGTTCAGGTGGCTATAGCTACTGTGAGTTCATGAGTGTAGCAGGCACACCACACCATGTCCAGAGGACACCCTTTCATATCATTCCTCCCTACCCTCCAGCGCTTAACCCTCTTTTCTCATGAATTAAAAGTGTTCTACGGAGCAAGGATGGAGTCATTAACCCATATGGACTACAACTATTCCTGAGGGCTGAGAACGTGATTTTAATGTCCTCTGGGGAAAGCTTCTTTGCTCCATTCAGTAACCAGTCTCCACAGCCTTTAAAGAGTACTGAGCTCCCATCTCCACCTGCCCCAACCTGAGGCTTTGAGGAGATTGACCTTCGGACTGGGGCGGTGGGGAAGGAGGAAACAGCAGGCATTCACAAAAAAGCTGGGCTCAAGTGGGTAATTGGCTCTTCTGAAGATGGACCAGTAACTGGAAATTTAGTGTGATTACATCTACAGCTGAATCGCCACACTGGTTTATTACGCACAGCTGAAGCAGGAGATGGCCTAGCTAATCTCAGTAGGGATCTCTGTAGAGGCAGTGAAAATTTTAAGCAGGATGGTGCACATCCTCAATTTCAGCCCCTGGAAGGGAAAGGCAGACAGATCTTTCTTTGAAGTCATCCTGGTTTGCCTTGTGAGTTCTAGGCAGCCAAAGCTCCTCAGTGAGGACTCTCTCCGTTTTTTTGTTTGTTTGTTTTTGTTTTTCTCTTCTTCTATGTTAAGAATTGAACTCAGAGCCTGGAGTTTGAACTTGCTGGATAAGAGTATTCTAGTATGCTACAGCCCTAACTGCTATAATTAGCTTTTTTTTTCTTTTCTTTTTTGTCAGTATGGGAAATAAACCTAAGACCTTGCTCATGCCTGGTAAGTACTCTACCAGCTGAGCTACAGCCCTAGCCCTCTGCCTGCCCAGCACTGTAGAGAAGTAGTTAGAAAAACATGAGACTTGTTCGAGGTCTAAAGGAGACAAGACACACTGATGCACAGTTGACTTTAACAAATGAGGTGCTGGATCTGGTGAGGTGATTCAGAACTACCAAACCTGAGTTTAACCCCAGGGACCTACCTGGTGGAAGGAAAGAACCAACTTCCGAAGCTGCTCTCTCATCTTTATACACTTATGCCATGTCACCTCCAATAAACAAAAAGTAAATACTTAACAAAAGAGGTGCATTTCGCCACACCTGACATTACACAATAAATAAATGAGGCCCTGCATAAGAGAGTATCGTGATTATGTTGCGTTTGCTCTAAGTTGTTGTGTAAAACGGTGGCTGTCTTGCCTTGCATGACTCCTACTTTGAGTGGGACTCTGCACTTACATACCACTAGCATCATGCATGAATTCTAGGCTTATAATTAAAAATGAAAAGGTGGCCTGGAGAGATGGCTCAGCAGGTAAGAGCACTGACTGTTCTTTCTAGAGGACCCAGGTTCAGTTCCCATGAATCCACATGGCAGCTCACTGTCTGTAACTCACACAGATGGTGCACAGATTATATATATAGAATATATAAATATATAGAGATTATATATATATATATATACATACATATATATATGCAGGCAAAGTACTAAAATAGTTAATTAAAAAAGTGAAAGGTACCACTCTATAAATGTATTCAAATACAATGGATTGAGAACATATGGTCAGTGGGTGTATTAAAATCACTTAAGTGTTATTAGGTTCAAGAATGTATTAAACATAATCAGACCCAGAAATGGTGCACCACCCTCAGCTGGACCCCATAATGAGGACGGTGTCTAACCCTGTGAGGACAGTGGTCCCCACCAACCACCCTGTGTGTACCTCAAAGGACAACAGAGAAATCCTGACTGTCTCTGGGGCCTCAGCCCACCTCAGGTTCAGGGCTGCTGGAACCTACTCAGGTTACCACTCGTCCACGCGCTCATCCATATCCAATTTTGCGTTTTTCCTCTGAAGCTGTACTCAGCCCCAAGGCCTTGCTCAGCTCCCACAGCTGCTTGGCTGTGAAGCAGCAGCTATGGCTACATCCCAGCCTGCAATCTCCAGCAGCTCTCCAGCTGGGTTTGTTCTCTGGCTGCAGTGGTTTTGCAATCTGTCAGCTCTTGCCTCTAGGAAGACCTCTGAACTCCTGGATTATGCTGTGGCTTCTTTAACCCTTCTGTAGCATGTTGTTAACCTACATAAGTGCACACATGATGTGTAACCTGTGACCCAAGAATTAGTAATTAATATTAAAGTAAAAGTCCGTGTGCTTGGTAAGGGCCTATTATCAACGTAAATCCTGCCTAATTGGCAGATTGCAGACAATGAAGCCGACATCGCTTGTTAATGTACTGATACTCAATAAATTTAGATGTGGAAAGACACAAATATGTTTCTGACACAGCATGAATCTTTCTGGAAAGAATGTTCAGTCTTAGGAGTAAAGCATGGAAGTTGTCCAAGGATCCCAATTCCTTCCAAGGGCAATCACACCCTGTATAGGAGGTGCATGATAAAGATTAGTATCCTTTCCGGTACATTCTGACCCGAGCTAACTTTCCTAGCAAGCTCAAACAGCACCGGGTTTCATCCCACTGTGCCTTTTGCATCTGAAGTTCTCTCCTGTTCTGGAACGTCCGCCCTGGAATGAACGAACGTGGTTCAAAGTGGTGCTCCGGAGAGAAGAAAGCATATGGTGCTAGCCGAGTGATGCCGCTGTGGAGATCGGCCTCAGGCTCCTCGCGGGTAAAAAGGAGATAATATTAAGAATATTTTTCCGAAGGCCGTTAAGTGGCTCAAAAGGACATTCCAGTGAGGCTTTTAGCATCACTTCTGGCTCTGGAAATGCGACGCTCGCTCGGGCACAGGGACCTGCTCCGCCCCCAAGGGAGCCGCCCCTTGACCGCTTCCCTGAGCTCCTGGCGCCCGAGGTGGCGTCTCGGCCGCCACGTCGCCTCCCCCACCCTCCCGACACCAGGGTGCCTCAGACGCCGCGGAGTGTTAGGTACCCGGCTCACCGGGCCGCGCCCCGCACCTCCCGAGCCTCGCGATTGGCTGCTGAGGGCGCCCGTCTTCACAGAGCACTGCGGATTGGTCAGATTCAGCGGTAAGGGGCGGGCCTCACGGAGCAGAGGAAGGGCGGGGACCCGGATGTGTGTGGTGGCGGCGGCCGAAGAGCTACAACGCGGAGCTGAGAGGCCTATGGATGAGGAGGACGCGGCGGCCCCGGTAGGCGGGGATCGGAGGCGGGGTCCCGGAGGCCTCGGTCTCTGCAGATCTCGAGGCGGGGGTCCTGGGCGACGGCTGCGGGCTCAGGGCGGGGCCAGGGGCTCCGGTCACAGGCGTTCCTCCCGCCGCGCACCCTCCCCGTTGCAGCCAGGGCCTGTGACGACGGGGCGTAGCCTCATTGACAGGTTAAGGCCGGGTGGCCCCGGGTGTCACCTGAGAGACCCCGCGGTGCTGAGGCGGCGGCGCCCGGACCCCGTGCGGCGGCAGCTGCTTGGTGCTGAGGCTGTCAGGTTCTCGAAGGTCCGATGCCTTCCAGTCTAGGGCTCCGGCATCTACCTGGGTTCGAGTCCTGGCCCAGGGCCCTGGGGGATCTCAGTGCTGCGCCGCAGGTGTCTACTCTTGTGGAGCATGTGCTGGTCTGTAGCTCCTGCAGAAGAGTCCCAATGTGCACATTGGGATCGAACTCAGCGTAGCCCAGGCTTGCTAAGCACCTACTGTGTGTAGGGCACTGTGCCAGGTGTTTGGGAGGTAGGAAGGAAATATTTGTTCATCGTTTTCTCACTTTTGGATCTCTGGAAATTTTTATTCATTCATTCATTTACTGGTCTTGCATGTTGTCTAAATACCAAGAGAGTCCCGTGCTTTTCTCCTGTATTGCTGCTGCTTTAGGAGCTGTCTTCCCCTGAACTCTGTTACAACTTGGGAGTTGTAACAGATCTGCTAAGTTATTTTTTCTTTTGTTTGAGACAGGGCCTCACTGTATAGCCCTGTCTATCCTGGCACACACTATGTAGAGCAGGCTGTTGTAAAACTCAGAAATCCATTTCCCTCTATGGGCTAAAAGTGCTGGGGTTATGGCAGAAGAGAAGGCTCAGTGCTTTGAACAGTATGGGCTTCAGGCAGGGTGGTGGTACACACTTTTAATCCTAGCACCCAGGAGGCAGAGACAGGCCAGTTTCTGAGTTCAAGGCCAGTAAGTTCCAGGACAGCTAGAGGTACACAGAGAAACCCTGTCTCAGAAAAACAAAAATATCTTACCCTTTCTTGTTTAAAATTCCCTAGAAGTTTCTCATTACCCTTGAAATAAAATTTAAAAGTCCCGATTGGATAGTCTCTTGCTTTACTCTGTTCTTTTTGTTTTTCGAGACAGGGTTTCTCTGTCTAAATCTTGCTGTCTTCTGGAATTTGCTTTGAGACCAGGCTGGCCTTATACTCATAGATAACCACCTGCCACTGCCTCTGGAATGTTGGTATTAAAGGCATGTGCATCTACACCTGGCTACCTTATTCTACTCTTTTTTTTTTTTTAAGATTTATTTATTTATTTTATATGTGAGTACACTGTCGCTCTCTTCAGACACACCAGAAGAGGGCATCAGATCCCATTACAGATGGTTATAGCTACCATGTGGTTGCTGGGAATTGAACTCAGAACCTCTGGAAGAGCAGTCAGTGCTCTTAACCGCTGAGCCATCCCTGCAACCTCTCCTCCCCTTACCCTATTCTCATTCGCTTTCCCTACATACAGCGGCCCTGGCCAGCTGTCTTTCTCTGCCATGATACCTTTCTTCTACCCATGGCCCTCCACCTCAACTGTTCCCTCTGTCTGGAATGGTTTTTGTTAAACTGTCACATCACCTGCATCTTCTTCAGTTCACAGGCAGTACCTTGGAGACTGTCCCTGTCCACTATTTTGTTACATCTCTGTGGTTTGTTTTTTTTTTCCTTCCACTAGTTAAAATGATCATTTGTGTTTATTACCTGCCGTGTTCCCCCATGCCCACTTGAATGGAAAGTCTACGAGAACAAGAATCTAGATTCATCTACCTTGCTCATAACTTTGTTCCTAGCTCTGATAACAGGGCACACAGTAAAAAGCCCAATAAATATCTATTGCCTGAGTGGCTGAGGCTGGAGTTTTTGGTGCATTTGGACATCCGGCCTCAAGTATGGGGCACTTCGTACATTTAAGGTCGGGCAGGCTGAAGTCCTCTGCGCTGAGCCCCACTTCCTTCTCAGCCATCTCTCTTGTCATAGGTTTGTTCTCATGAACAAGATGGATGATCTCAACTTGCACTACCGGTTTCTGAACTGGCGAAGGAGGATTCGGGAGATCCGAGAGGTCCGGGCCTTCCGATATCAGGAGAGGTTCAAGCACATCCTTGTAGATGGTGACACTTTGAGGTGAGTGTAGGAAAATGGTTCCACCCTGTCCCTGTCAGTCCTTTTCCGGGCCTCAGAGAGGGAACGGGGTGTTTTAGAGGGTGAGGACTGTTTACACTCCACTGTGAGGGGCACCCCAGTGCTTTGTGCATTCCTTTCTGTCTCTTGTCACCGGGTCATTCAGACTGTTGTTGATGTTTTGATTTGTTATTTAGTGCATGGGCAACGGCTGTCTAAGGACAACCTGAGGTGGTTGATTCTCCTTAGGTCACGTGGGACCCAGGGATCCAACTCTGGTCCTTTGGCAAGTGCTTTTATACACTGGGCCCTCTCACTGGTCTTTGTTCTTTTTTTTTTTTTTTAAAGATTTATTTATTATATATAAGTACACTGTAGCTATCTTCAGACACCCCAGAAGACAGCATCAGATCTCATTATAGATGGTAGTGAGCTACCATGTGGTTGCTGGGATTTGAACTGTGGACCGCTGGAAGTGCAGTCGATGCTCTTAACTGCTGAGCCATCTCTCCAGCCCCTTTGTTTTGTTTTTGAGACAGCCAGGCTGTCCTGTGACTTACAGTCCTTCTCCCCAGTTTCCCTAGAGCTGAGTTTACAGGCAGGTGCCACCTCAGCCATCTCGGCTCACTCTCTTCCAGTCTGGCAAGGAAAGGATCCAGGAAGGCCCTGTTCTGACTCAGAAGTTCCCATGGCAGATATAGGAGGGTGCCAGACTCTGCCATGACCGTGATCTGTGTGGCCTGCATCCCCTCAAGCCCGCATTCCAAAGACTGGGCTCAGCGGTGGTGGTGGTGGGGTCTCCTATCAGGCAGCAGGCCCTGTCTAGGAGTGCCAGTTCTGTAATATCCTAGGTACTGCATAGTCGCTAATACTGCCTAAGGGACTGGGTAATCACCCACTCTGTCTTTCTAGACTTTGGCTTTGTGTTTTTATCTTTTTTGTCTTGAACCTTCCCTGACCCCTTCCTGCCTACAGCAAGCAGTTATCATCTAAAGGGAGAAGGAATCAGCATTATTTAGCCTCAGGGGAAGAAAGCTAAACTACAGGGCGCTGAATCGTCTGGAGGATTTTGACAGAGGGTAGAGATCAGCTGTCCTCTAGCTCCACTGAGGACAGGGCTGAAGGCAAGGACCAAAGTGGCAGCGAGAGGAATTGAGGTTAGGCAACACTGCGGGGCCCCTAGAGAGCAATGAGGGGAGGTTGTATATTTTTTCCTCCTGAAAACGAAGAAACTAGGCTGTACTGATCTAGGGAATGTTGGACCCTGGCTAGAAGCAGTAGGAAGTGTACATAAGGTACCGTGTGTGTTTGTGTGTGCACACACAAGCGCAGATGTTTTTCCCCTCTCTTTTCTTTTCTTTTTTTTTTTTTTTTCCGAGACAGGATTTCTCTGTGTAGGCCTGGCTGTCCTGGAACTCACTCTGTAGACCAGGCTAGCCTCGAACTCAGAAATCCACCTGCCTCTGCCTCCCAAGTGCTGGGATTAAAGGCGTGCGCCACCACTGCCCAGCCTCCTCTCTTTCTTTTCAAGACATAGTTTCTCTGTAACCCTGGCTATCCTGGAACTCGCTCTTTAGACCAGGCTGGTCTCAAACTCAGAGATCCTCCTGTCTCTACCTCCTGAGTACTACCATGCCTGGCTATGCACAGATTTCCTAAAGTGTGCCTTGATGAGCTAGCTCCCTGTGGTAGCACTCACAAAGTTGGGGTTGTTAGTATTAGCACTTCCTCCCAACACCTGGTCTTGCCTGCTAATAGAACCTCTCTTATATTCCTTTAGTTACCATGGAAATTCTGGAGAAGTTGGCTGCTATGTGGCGTCTCGACCCCTGACCAAGGACAGCAATTATTTTGAGGTGATCAAGCAGTAGGTGGGCAGAATTGGGGGGCTGGGGTGTAGTGATGGGGTTGATAATGAGGAGTAAGTTCATGAAGCTCCTCTCCTAAGTCCTGGCCTTGGGAGGAGGTGCAGGCCATCATGGTTCTCGATCTGAGAGACAGGTGCCCTGGAGTCTCCTTACTCCTGTGCTTCTGCTCTGCTGTCCCTGTGCCTAGGTAGACTTTGACCCTTATCTCTCTTTCCTAACCCTTAATACACTGGTTCTCAGCCTTCCTAATGCTGCGACCCTGAACACAATTCCTCACGTTGTGGTGACCCCAACCATAAAATTATGATTGTTGCCACTTCATAACTATAATTTTGCTACTGTTATGATTTTAATGTAAATATGTTTCCCAGTGGTCTTAAGGAACCACTGTGAAAGGGTTGTTTGACCCCCAAAGGGGTCATGCTCCACTGATTAAGCACTGCTGTCCTAATAGAAGTCCAGAATTGATTCTGTGCTTAACTTATTATTATTAATTATTACTTATTATAAATGCCTGTGTATGGGTATGTGCATGTGGTTATAGCGCCCATGGGGACTAGAAATTAGTGTCAGATCTCCAAGAAGCTGGGGTTCCAGGTGGTTGTGAACTACCTGATATGAGTCATGGGAACCAAACTTAGATCAGCATGTACTTTTTTTTTAAAGATTTATTTATTATACATAAGTACACTATAGCTGCCTAAGACACACCAAAAGAGGGCATCAGATCTCATTACAGATGGTTGTGAGCCACCATGTGGTTGCTGGGATTTGAACTAAGGACCTTTGGAATAGTTTGGAATAGTAGTCAGTCCTCTTACCCGCTGAACCATCTTGCTAGCTCCAGTATGTACTCTTTTTTCTTTTCTTTTTTTTTTTTTTTTTTTTTTTTTTTCGAGACAGGGTTTCTCTGTGTAGCCCTGGCTATCCTGGAACTCACTCTGTAGACCAGGCTGGCCTCTAACTCAGAAATCCACCTGCCTCTGCCTCCCAAGTGCTGGGATCAAAGGCGCGCGCCACCACAACCTGACGGGCTGGCTTGCTTGCTTTTCTCTGTCCTTTCTTTCTCCCTTCCTCCTTCCTTCCTTCCTTTCTTCCTTTCTCTCTCTCTTTCTATCTGTCTGTCTGTCTCTCTTTTCTCTCTCTCTCTCTCTCTCTCTCTTTCTCTCTTTCTCTTTCTCTTTTTTGAGACAGGATCTCACTATGTAGTCCTGATTGGCCTGGAACTCTCTATAGCTGTCTGTGTAGACCAGGCTAGCCTGGAGCTATCACCTATCTCTGCCTCCTGAGTGCTGGCATTAAAGGCGTGAGCCATCATGCCTAGCTAAAGCTCAAGGATGATTGTCTGAGTAACCACAGTGAAGGGCCCTGCCTCCCCTGTCCTCCCCATCAGGCCCTGCCTCCCCTGTCCTCCCCATCAGGCCCTGCCTCCCCTGTCCTCCCCGTCAGGCCCTGCCTCCCCTGTCCTCCCCGTCAGGCCGTACCCTCTTGTCCCCACTTTGGTCACCCACTTTTCCTGTCCTTCTCCACAAGTTTATTCAGCTTTCTCTTCCTGTGAACTGTGTCCTGTTCTCATCCCTTCAGGTATCTATCGTGGACAGTGGCGTCCGGGGCACCATTGCTGTGGGGCTGGTCCCTCAGTACTACAGCTTGGATCACCAGCCTGGCTGGTTGCCTGACTCCGTAGCCTACCATGCTGATGATGGCAAGTGAGTGGTCCTTAGCTGTGGGGTTGAAGTCTGGGTATGAAGAATACGCTGCCTCTGAGTGGTTTTCTCCTCTACTTCCCTTGGGGTTTTTCATAAGTTACCCTGTGTGTGGATGGCAGAGAGGGTGACGTCAATAGCAGGACACAGGTGGAGCTGTGGAGAAGGGCTGGGGAGGAGCTGGAGCAGGTACCATACATAGTTCTTTCTATGTCTTGTGCCACTCTCTCCATAGGCTATACAACGGCCGAGCCAAGGGGCGCCAGTTTGGGTCAAAGTGCAACTCTGGAGACCGGATTGGCTGTGGCATTGAGCCTGTGTCCTTTGATGTGCAGACTGCCCAGATCTTCTTCACCAAAAATGGGAAACGGGTGAGTGGGCAACCGCTCAAGTGGCCGGAGTCTGCCTGAGGATTTGTGAGATGACCAGGAAGAGTCTGATGGTTTTGTTCTTAAATCCTGTCTAGACACTTCCCTGCCCTGGGCAGTTGAGACATGATCCAGATCATAGACTTAGAGCCGCCAGTGACTACAGCCAGCAGGGGCAGAGGCCTGTGACTGGAGGGCTTGTGGACACAGTTAGGTGATAGCCAGCAAGCTCGGCCGCCATGCTTGAGGCTCTGATTCAGTCCCAGCCATACATGCGCAGGGTGCTGTGTTGCTCAGGAGAGTCAAGTTCAAAGTCATTATGGCTACAGAATGAATTCAAGTACAGTTTGGGCTACGTGGGGCACTATTTTATCAAGAGTTTTCTCTCGGGGTATAGCCCCTGAGAGCCTACTCAAACTATACCTGTGCGTGTGTAGACAACACAAAGTCGACTCAGTGGGATTACACAAGGAGCACGTGAAGTTAGGAGGGATACATGGTGATGCTGGAGGGAAGGAACGGAGCAGATGGAATGGGGGTGGATTTGATAAAGCACCTTATATGCATGTGTGAAATTCTCAAACAATGAAAATATAAAAAGAGATGGCCCAGCAGTTAGGCTACTCTTCCAGAGGACCTAAGTTTGGTTCCCAGCATCCATGTTTCCTAGCAGGTCACAAGTATCTGTAACTCCAGTTCCAAGGGGATCTAACCCCCTACACAGGCATACATGTAGGCAAAACATTAACGCACATGAAATAAAAATACATCATTTTTTAAAATGTAAAAAGGGAAAGATTATGGTGTGGCTATATTAAGTGGAAGGTCCAGAAGTTTGATTTGAATATTTTTTTTCTTTTTTTTTACTTCTTGAGCCCTTTTCTCTTCAGAGATTGTAGCATTGAGAGAGATAGAGAGCCTTAAAACTCTGCCTCACCTTCTCTCTTCCCACTCTGCTGGCCAGAAGATTGCTTCTCAAGCCAGGCAGGAGGTCAGCTCCCTTTGCAGCCTTAGCAGCGTGCCTTGGTGCTGCTGCGGCGCTCATGCTGTGTTTGCAGGCACTTGGCAGCAAGGTTGGAGGTTGAGGCTTACCTTCTAGCTCCATGGGTCTTGTAGGGAATGAATACTTAGCAAATCTTAAGACTACTGAGCCTCAGTCTGTGAGCGTGTACGTGATAATTACTGGTTGCATCATCTTGGAAATGCCCTTTTGAGAATGGGTGAATCAGTAGCTCCCTCTTTCTCTCTCTGCTGCAGGTGGGCTCCACCATCATGCCCATGTCCCCAGATGGGCTCTTCCCAGCAGTTGGTATGCATTCCCTGGGTGAGGAGGTGAGGCTGCACCTCAATGCTGAGCTGGGCCGTGAGGATGACAGTGTCATGATGGTGGACAGTTACGAGGATGAGTGGGGCCGGCTGCATGATGTCAGAGTCTGCGGGACGGTAAGTGGAAGGCACTGGATAAATGGGCTGGGAAGAACAGGGGAGGCATGTAAGCACATTGGTATTGCTTAGAGTGAGGAGGAACGACAGTGTGTGTGTGTGTCTGTGTGTGTCTGTGTGTTCATTCTTTCTTTGAGACAGGATCTCATTGTGTCTCAAAGTCCAGACTGGCCTGGAACTCAAATCTGCCTCCCGAGTTTTGGGATTAAAGGCATATCACCAAGTCTGGCGTTTTCTTCTCTTTATCTTGATATATCTCAGGAATGTGGTTTAGGCTGGCCTTGAATTTGCACTCTGCCCACCGTGGCCTCTTGGCAGTCCTGTGACACTGCATCCATACAGTGGCTTTTGTGTGACTCTGGGAAGTGGGAGTTAGGGCCTTGACGTGGTTCCTGGAGTCCAGAGCTGTGTTCTGAGAACAATTCCTTCTCTTCTCTTCACGTGGGAGCTCAGGTTGGTGTTGATTCCCAGAATAAGGAGAAGCAGCTTTCTCTTCTTCAGTATCTGAGGACTGATGTGGAAGCCCACTGTTTATGCTTCCATTTAGCCTTGATTCAAGTCAGGTGTGGGCTTTCTCATTATAGAAGTGAGGAACAGAGGCCAGAGTTATTCTAGGAGGTCGCTGTCGGGGGTATGTGTGTGTATGTATGTATGTGTGTGCATGTGTGTGCGTGCATGCTCGCTGCTGGGTATTGAGCATACCCTTTCACATACTGAAAGAGTCTGCCACTGAGATGTATTTATAGCTTTTGGGGGGCGGGGCAGGGTTTCTCTGTGTAGCCCTGGCTGTCCTGGAACTTACTCTGTAGACCAGACTGGCCTCGAACTCCGCCAGCCTCTGCCTCCCAAGTGCTGGGATTAAAGGCGTGCACCACCACCACCACCGGGCTCTGAACTCAGTTTGAAACCCAGGCAGGTCTTGAATTTTGAACCCACATGCCTCTGCCTCCAAGTAGTAGGGATGGCCTGCACCCAGGCCCAGTTTTGGGGATTTTGAATAAACTTAAGTGTCAATATCTTCTGACTTTTTTGTAGAAGATGACAAGGCAGATGGGTGATGCGTCAGAGAGCATCCTGAAGCCACCTAGCTTGCTTTCAACTCCTTCTCTTCAGACCTGCTGTAGTGTCTGTCTCTCTGGGGTTTGAGTCCTCCAGTCTATCTCTGCACCTCTTGCTGTGTTGGGAGTGGATGGATGCAAGTCAGGAGTCTAACTCTGATCTCTTGTGAGATGCTCAGTCCTCACTGAGAACTCTTCACTGCTGCGTCCTTCTTCCCAGCCTGGCCTCTTTCTCCACCTTCTCACCTCCACGAAGGCGGTTTCAAAGTAGCCTCTGATAGGAAAACAGAAGCAGTGGGGGGTGGAAGCTGGTTTCTGAGCAAGGCCTTTCCTTGTGGAGTTCAGGATAGAATGAGCTCACATAAGGTAGCAGAAAGTCAGCACTTGGGTTGTGTCGATGGCTGCTTCCCTGCTGGCCCTGGGGAGCCAAGGCCTCAGATGCCCCTCCTTGGCTCATTGCTCCTTTCTACCATCGTTTGACAATATCCACAGAGTTGAACTTGGTCCTGGGCCAGGGCCATGTTCTAGCTCTCGTCTCTGACCTCTCCTCACTGTTTTCCTGGCACCCTTTCCCTGCCTGGACCTGTCCCCACTTTACTCCCAGCTCCTCCCAGGCATCTTTTCTAACTGAGGTGGAATCCTGTAGACATTATAAATAGACTTCCTTCCTTCCCTCCCCTCAGTGTCCTCAGTCTACTTGTGTAGGAATTTTTTCCCCTTTAGCATAGCTACAGAGTTTGGCTGACTTCAAATCCTCACCTCACCTCGAGATGCCTGGTGGGTAGGTCCACTGCAGTATGAGCACAGGCTCATCTTCAGTGCACTTGGGCAGCTCTTTGTTTGTTTCCAGGAAGTCTCATACTTTAGTCAGTCTGCCCTGGAATTCATTATTTAGCCCAAGCTGGCCTTGAACTCGTGGCAGTCCTACCTCAACCTCCTGAGTACTGAGATTACAGACAGATGTGAGCTACCATGTTTGGCTAAGCAAGAGTTAGTCTCTTTCTCTCTCCAGTTCTTTAGTGTATCCGTATTCATTTATTACATTTATTTAATTTAGTGTGTGTGTGTGTGTGTGTGTGTGTGTGTGTGTGTGTGTATAAGTCAGAGGACAGAAGATGTGGGAGCTGATCCTCTCTTTTTATCATATGGGTTCCAGGGATGGAATTTTGGTGGTCAGGCTTGGCAGCAGGTGCCTTTACCCATGGAGCCACCTCTGCAGCCCGAGGAATGAGTCTCTTGGAGGACGTATGCCCTTTTAGGTTTGCCAACTGCCCCATCTTTCAAATGAAGATAACTTGCCCCGCCTCGTCCTCTGTTTGTTTGTACCATCCACTGTATTTATAATCAGAGCTGTGCTGTCCTAGGAGGAGAGTTTGTTTCTCTAAAGATGGCTAGCATACATTTTCTTCTTTGTTCTTGCTGTTGGGGACTCATCATTGGATCCAAGGCCTTCTTCCAGCCTGGATGGTGATCTCAGGACAGTACCCCAGGAACCTGGAGACGTGGGCAGGCCTCAAGTCTGATTTAATCTAAGGTTTCTCAAAAGGCCATAAGTGGAATTTAAGTCAGGACAGTTATTTATTTATTTATATGTCTGCACACATGTGTACATATCATGGCATGCATGTGGAATGGAGGCCAGAGGTTAATTTGCAGGACTTGGTTCCTTCTACTACCATGTGGGTCCTGGGAGTCCAACTCAGCTCATCAGGTTTGGCAGCAAGTTTTACTGAGCCATCTTGCCAGTACAGGGCAGTTTGTTTATGTGCGGGACAGTTAGCACCACTAGGCTGCAGGCACAGGTATTACTAGTATGATAGCCCAGCATATGCACCCTCATTTTCAAACGTTCTCTGGTTCTGTAAAGAGTAGTCCCAGAGAAAAGAGAAGGGATTTACTGCAATTGTCAAACAGTCAGTGAATAGGAAGATTAGGCCCAGGTAGTCATTCCTTGACCTGTCTGTGTCCTTTTTCACAGTTTAATACTGATGGTCCTGACTGAAGGTCTTTCGTTTGTCATTGATTGTATGAGAACTGTACGTATTTCAGCAGAAGCCATACTTCAGATTTTATTGTTATTTAGACATGGTCTCATTTTGTAGCCTGGCTGGCCTGGAACGCTCTATGTAGACCAGGATGGCTTCATAAATGGCTCACAGGGATCCTCCAGCTTCTCTCTCCTGGATGCTGGAATTAAAGGCAAATGTCACCCTGCTAGGCTATACTTCAGATTTCGAATTTTGAGCATTTTAGTGCTCAGGCACTGGCCTATGGCATGAAGCCCTCAGTTCCTTCAACCCCTAGCTACAAGGGGAGAGGTAGGTTGGAGTTTGCTCTTTTCCCCGGGTGGTGATAGTGGACATTGGCTACAGCTGCAGCTTCCTATCAGGTGCTAACACAAGAGGAATCAGCTGGCACATTGAGCAACACACTGTATGTGCTGCTCTGTTGGTTATCTATAGGCGGTGCTAACACAAGAGGAATCAGCTAGCACATTGAGCAACACACTGTATGTGCTGCTCTGTTGGTTATCTATAGGCGGTGCTCTTTGTTTTGGTTTTTCTAGACAGGGTTTCTCTGTGTAGCCCTGGCTGTCCTGGAACTCACTCTGTAGACAGAGATCCACCTGCCTCTGTCTCCTGAGCACTGGGATTAAAGGTGTCCACCCACCCATAGCCTGGCCGGTGCTCTTTCTTACTCCTTTCTTTTTTTCTTCCTTCTTTTCTGGAGGCAGGGTCTCATGTAACTCAGGCTAGCTTTAACCTGATCCTCCTGCCTCCGCCTCCTGAGTGCTGGGACTATGACCACACCTGCTTTGTGTGATGGCTGGGGATCAAACCCAGGGCTTCCTGAGTGGTAGCCAGATACTTAAACTAAGCTACAGTGCCTGCTTGCCTGCCTGCCTCCTACCTTCTTCCTTCTTTCCTTCTGTCCTTCCTTCCTTCCATCCTTCTTTCCTTCCTTCCTTGGTGTTTTGCCTGTGTATATATTTGTACCATGTGTGTGCCTGCTGTCCTTAGAGGTCAGAAGAGGGCAGTGAATTCCCTGGAACTGGAGTTACAGATGGTTGTGAAACAACACCAGGGTGCTGGGAACTGAACCTGTGTTATTTGGAAGAGCAGCAAGAGCTTTTAATCACTGGGCCATCTCTCTAGCCCAGATGTAGCTCTTTTTGAGTAAATCCTTCCCTTTCCTTCCGTGGCCTCATTTTCCCGCCTTTTAAAGAAGCCCCAGATTCCCTTGCCCCAGAGGACTGAGGGTGGTGAAGAATTGCTGTTGCCCCCAGGGCCTGCAGAATGAGGTCATATGTGCAGGGGGTTGTGGGTCTGACTGTATGTACATTTGGGTTAGACTCATCTTGTCTTTGTTCACTGTTCATGGCTTTTGATACTTCTTACGTGGTGGCAGCTTTGGTACACAAAAAGAGGGAATCCTCCCTAGACCAGACTGGAGAAGACTGCTGGGGCCTGAGCTAGGAGCTTGTACTTGATTCCTGTTTCAGTTACTTCTGGGCCTTCTGGGCTTGCTCCTTTTGAAAAACAATCAGGGTCTCTTCTGACCAGTGGTAGGAGAGTGGGAATCAGCAAGACAAAAGAGTGCAGAAAGGCATGGAGTGCAAACTAAATTCTGATCTGCAGCTTCAGTGAAGTACTAGGTGGTCAGCAGTAATGGTGCTGGTGCTGCTGCTGGTGGTGGTGGTACTGGAGGTGGTGATGATGGTGGTGGAGGGAGGGATCATTGGGGCTGTAGCTAGTTCAGTGGTAGAATATTCAACTCTTGCACAGAGTCCTGGGTTTGATACCAGGACTACAAACATCCACCCTGGTTGGCCTAAGGATTGTCCTAGTGGGAGGTACAGGCTGAAAGGTCATGTCCATTGTGGTTGGCAGTTGCAATAGAACCGATCCCCATTTCCTGACAGAATGTGTCCTCATCTCAACTGGAGTATCAGGCTCCTTCAACACCCTGACCATGCACTCACTTTGTTTTATCTTTCTACCTAATTTTGATAACCCCATTTCACTGATGGAGCAATTAAGGCTTACAGATGTTCAGGCTTAATGCAACTAAGCAATATTAGGATTTGAACTGGGTCTTTCAAACTAAGAGACAACTGAGGCTTAGACTGAAGGACCAAGCCTGCAGATCTTGGCAGCTGAAACTCTAGAAGTCAGACCTACAGGTGCCCAAGTGTGGTGCCCAGAAAGGATCTGCCAGGGAGTAACTCCCTGCTCCAGCCTCTGCTGAAGGCTCAGGAGGACTTGCTGACAGCAGGAGAGCAGCCTATGGTTTGGTATGGCTGCCCTGGGTAGGGATGGCTCCACTCTTGAAGAGGGCCTGGTGCTTAGGGGTAGAGTGTCAGCACAGGGCCTCCGTGCTTGTCAGGAGCTGGTGGGCGTAGGTTGAAGTTCCACATCAGGGCAGGTCATCCTCATGGCCTCCTGCCCTTAGGAAGTACCCCACCCTGTCAGAACTGCAGCAGATGCCTTCTGTGGGCTGAGGCTGAAGGAGCACTGGGGCGGGTTTTTCCCAAGATTCAGGATCTGGATGGGCTGTCTTTTGGCCATGGAACTAGAGAACACCCTGTTTCCCACATAAAGAGGCCAGTTGGATGGGATGGGTCAAGGGCAGCTGTGGGTTCCTCATCCAGCTCTGTGGTACTGGGTGGAGAGTGGATCGTAGGCTGCATGAGGGATGAGGTTAGTAAGCACCAGTGCACACTTCCCCTGGCTATGGAGGCTGGGGAGCACTCTAAAGGCCACAGACCTAGTAAGGGGTGGGTCTAGCTTTTCCCCATCTGTCCTCACTTGCCTGTTGAGAATGGGAGGTAAACTTGGAGGGCCTGGAGCTGAGTGGAATGAGATCTTCTCTGGAGGGAGATGAGCAGGGTTGGCTTCTGCAGGAGATGCCCCAGGCCTTCATACTGGTTCAGGCTAGTTGAGGCAGGAATGTCAGTGGGGTGAGGCCACCGTCTTTAAGGCTTGCTAGGGATTAGTGGAAAAGGCCCCAGTGAGGGTGATTTTTTAGGGCTGCAGGGCTGGGAGGGTAAAGTTGAGGGCAGTTGAGTTAATTAAAAGGGAATTAGGAATCCTAGGTGATGGTAGGTATTCGAGAGAGGAGATGGACTGAGGCACAGCCCCGTTACCTTGGCATCCTGTAGGATTGGGGGTTGCTACCATGCTGTGTGCAGGCAAGACCTTGTGGGACCTGAAGAGCCTAGCCTGTCACTCATCTCTCTTCTCTGACCTTCACACCCCGAGCCAGCCTGAGTGAGAGTTGGGAGCAGAGGGCCTGCCATCTGTCTCTACTTTGACCTTTGCCCATGTGAAATGAAAGGTAGAGTTGCTATCTCCGGGTTCTTGGCTCCCTGGAGCAATGAATGACCCAGCAATGAATGGCTCTGTTCAGAGCCAAGTAGAACAGATCTTGAGAAACTATGTCAGTCCCATCTGTGCAGAATTAGCTTTTGAGCCTGTCCCTCCCCTCAAGTATCTGGGGTTGTCTCCTGACCTCTACACATCCCTGTTCTCAGTAGGCATCCTGAAAAGGCTGCTGGGTTCCAGAAGGGAAGGCTGGCTAGGGAGTTGTTCAGGGAATGGATGTTCCAGCCTAGAGACCCCAGTGAGCTTCCTGGTAGTGCACCTCAAGATTCCCATGTGGTTCTCCAGTGTCCCCGACAGTGGCTCTGTAGGAAGCAGAAGCCCTTCGCATCAACCACCTTGTTTCTGCCATCCTTGTCCTCTGCCTGCCTAGAATTGGAGTCTACTCTGCCTTTAGAATCCTTTCCCTTTATCCAGGGGGTTATTGTCAGACCCAGAACATTGGTACCCATGTTACTTTGGAACCAGTGTCCAGGGCAGTACCGTCTGATGCCTTCCTCTTGCCCCACAGCTGCTGGAGTATCTGGGGAAGGGCAAGAGCATCGTGGATGTGGGGCTGGCTCAGGCCCGGCACCCACTCAGCACCCGCAGCCATTACTTTGAGGTGGAGATTGTGGACCCTGGAGAGAAGTGCTATATCGCCTTGGGGCTGGCCCGGAAGGTGAGTAGGCGTGCTGTTTCTCCCTGTGGGATTGCTCAGTGTGGGGCTATTGAGAAAACCTGCTCAAGGAGCCTGCAGAGGAAAGTTGTGAACTGAGGCAGAGCATAGTTCTAAGTGTCTGTTAGTGGACAGACCTGGTGGCAGTGTCCTGAGCATCACCCACCCTGGGCTTGAAACTGAGCCCCTTCCTGTCCTTGTACTGGCAACCTCAGTTCCTAGTTGTGGGCTGCCAACCACCTGGGTTGTCAGATACTGCTGATGTCTGTCCTCTCTCCTGTGTGATGTCACACATTCCATTTGTCTCCCTGCTGCAGGATTATCCCAAGAACAGACACCCTGGCTGGAGCAGAGGGTCTGTGGCCTACCATGCAGGTGAGAGGGAGCTGCTGGAACGGGCTCGGGAGACAGGCTGCAGGGTCACCCATTCTGCTCACACATGTGGCCTGTCTCTCTCTCCTCTTTTCAGGCTATTCAGGTTTCCCTTCATCTTACTTTTTCTCTCAGTCCTGAAAGCCAGAGGCACAAGACTGGGGCAGGAGAACTGGGCCCAGAGTGGACATTCCAGGCCTCTGACCTGGCTCCCCTGTGCCCTTCCTGAAGTTCTATAGACTCTTGGTTTCTTTTTTTCTTTTTTTGTCTGATTTCCTGGAGAGCGCTCTGGGATACTGAGCCTTGATACCTGGCCCTCCCTCAGCCACACTTCTCTGCCTGATCATCTACCCTAGGGACCCTCTCCTTTCTTCTGACCAGTTAGTTCCTCAATCAGATGGACATTGTGTTCTTTTTAAAAGCCTAAGGTCCTTCCTGCATCTCCCTCTCACCTTTGCCTCGTTCTGAGGATGTAGAGTTAGCCTTTCAAGTGTGTGCTTTCCCCTCCCTCCAACAGATGATGGGAAGATCTTCCATGGCAGTGGTGTGGGGGACCCCTTTGGGCCACGCTGCTACAAAGGAGACATTATGGGCTGTGGAATCATGTTCCCCCGGGACTACATTCTGGATAGTGAGGGTGAGTGAGGTTGGGCAGCAGCCAGACTGCTCTGGAAGTAGACGGTACCACAGGAGCTCACGTTTCCTGTCTCCTAGGGGACAGTGATGACAGTTGTGACACAGTGATCTTGTCCCCAACTGCCCGGGCTGTCCGGAACGTCCGAAATGTCATGTACCTGCACCAGGAAGGGGAAGAGGAAGAGGAGGAAGAAGAGGAGGAGGAAGATGGGGAAGAGATAGAGCAGGAGCATGAGGGCAAGAAGGTGGTGGTAAGTAGAGGGGTGTGGGCTCCTTCGGGATCCTGGGACAGACAGCCACTGGGAGTAGCACCAGTGGGGCTGGGAGAGGTGGGGCAAGGCAGGGCAGGGCAGGGCGGACTGGAGGGCAGGGTCTGGAGCTCACAGGAGCCCACTGTGCTTTGGAGCTTCAGAGCCCAGGCTATAGTTCTGGCCTATTTTCCAGCCTCAGCACACCCTCTTGTGGTTGCTTCCCACATCACAGTGACTCCTAAAACCCATGCTGGAAGTTGTGGGTGTTGGGCTTCATGCCTGAGTCAGTCCAGTATCCCCAGAGAAGGGGCCAGAGCCCACTCTCTTCTCCCCACCCCCAGGGAGGATCCAGGCCCACCCTCACCTGCTCTCCCTAACCCCACTCCAGGTCTTCTTCACCCGGAATGGCAAGATCATCGGGAAGAAGGATGCTGTTGTGCCGTCTGGAGGCTTCTTTCCTACCATCGGCATGCTCAGTTGTGGGGAGAAAGTGAAAGTAGACCTGCACCCCTTGAGTGGCTAGCAGGTCACCTGTCTGTCTGCCCTCTGTCTGCATCTGCCCTCACAGCAGGCCCTGGGAGGGCATCCCCCTGTTTCTGTTAGCTGCACCTCTCTGTCCCTGGGCCTGAGAGCAGTGGTAGCAATGGGCCCAGAGGGCAGTGTTGACATGGATGGGAGGGCCCCCTTGATTGGGTTAATTGGAGTCTGGATCTCCTTTTACCTCGCTGGGCCCTGAGAAAGTTGGGAGGTATAAGTCCACCTGCTGACATGATAGGCATGGTGCTCTACGGAGGGTAGAGTAGAGGCAGCCTGGCCCTGCCTACCAGAGCCCCGCAGACTCTCTTCATTCCCCCTCCTCATGAGCCAGTTGCTGCTGTCTCCCCCTGGCTGGGCTAGGGGCTGTCTTGGCCATCTCTCCTTTCACTGGCTGCTGTCCTAAAACACATCTAGGGGCTCCATTGTTTCCTGAGAGATGGTCCCACCCGCAACCCACCACAGAAAGCCTGGGCCTGGCTTCCTGCCTGCTCACACGCAACTGTATATGTGTGAGGGGCTGTGTGGTATCGTGGGACTGTGGCCTTTGCTGCCGTCTCCTTGTCTGCACTCTTCTTCAAGGCACTAGGGCATGTGTTGTATTGTGGCTGTTTGCCCAGAGCAACAGCTTAGCCCCGTGTTTCTCTTCACCTGCCCACCCCCACCCTGTGCCCCAGCTTGCTGCTTGTGCCAGTTGACTGTTTCTGCTCCAGTGTTTGATTCTAGTGTCTACAGAGACCCCCTCAACCAGCCCCCCTCTTCCCGTTTCCTGAGCTCCTCCGTCCCATGAACAGGGGAAGAAGCGGCCGGAGCTCTTGGTCTCAGTTTGCACAGTGGGTAGGGCTGGGGAGGGGGTTCGTTGTTGTGCTGCTGGGGCTCCCCTTGCCCCTCCTTTCGGGCCCTGCACTATGATATATGAAATGTATGTACAGATCAGAGATGTTTATACAACCAATAAAGACGGAGTTTCCGTATTTATCAGGACAGACAGAAGGGGAATCCTTCCCAGTGCAGAGGACAGGGGTGGGTGGGGGGGTGGGTGAGCAGGTATAGGGGGAGTTGTGGGCCAGTCAGGCCAGCAGGGGATGTCTCTGGGAGACTTTTTTTTCTTCTTCCTATGAAGAAGGTATCAACTCCTTAAAAGTTTATAGAAATTCTTTATTATTACACAAAAATAGACTCTCTTTTCCCCTCTGTTTATGTGACCCCACTCTGGTCTCTGTTTAGAGGGGAGGCAGGAAGCTCCCAAGCCTCTCCCCTCTCCCTCCATGATGGGCCCTGTAGCTGGGTGGAGCTAGCATGGTCCTTCCCTTCCAGGGCTCCACTACTGATGCCTCCTCACCCCTCACACCTGTCTCTGCCATCTGCTCACGTGCCAGGTCATCTCAGGGACCCCTCACTCAGCTTAGCAGGCAAGGGCAGGAAAGAGGCTCACGTGCCAGGTCATCTCAGGGACCCCTCACTTAGCTTAGCAGGCAAGGGCAGGAAAGAGCGGTGGTCCAGGTGCTGCCACTCCCTTTCATAGGGGCTAGGCCAGGGTAGTGAGGGCTGTGGATGCTGGGAGGGTGCGGTGTTGGTGTGTACTCGGAGCTTATGGCTTTCCTTCATTTTCTCTGGCCCAGTAGAACTTTGGTGATGAAGGTGACAATGGCACTTGCCGGTTGGTCCGGGTCAAGCTCCGCAAAGAGGTGACACACATTTTCCCAGGGACTTCCTGGCTTCTTGGCCACAAAACCAAAGATCCTGCAGGGACAAAGCCATGGATAGGAGGACCTTGTAAGCCACTTGGGGTGGCTTGTGCCAGGCCAGGGTTGGACTCAGCAGCAAGACTTACTTGGAGGTGGTTCCATCTGGGTTGGTCCATCTGTAAAGAGAGAGAACATGAAAGAATGAAGCCCAGGGGACAGCTCCTGAACGGGAAGCTGAGGCTGGCAAGACCCCAGGAAAGGGCTCTGAGGAAGGCTCACCTGCGGTCCTGGGGGTCAGTGCTAGAGAAGGTGATGCTGTTCACTGGGTAATGGCGTCGAAAGAAGAGCCTGTGAGGGGAAGGTGGGGAAGGAAAGTCACACTCAGAAATCCAAGTTTCTGGGCTGGGGAGGGAGCTCAGAGCTTAAAGTGCTAACCATTGGCACAAGCAAGAGAAGAAGACCCTGCCTCAATAAGGTGAACAAGTGACCCAGAAGATTCTTAATTATCAAACTGGAGCCTATACACATAAAGGCAAATATGTATGTACACACACACACACACACACACGAAATGGAGGAACTGGAGGGCGAAACCCAAGAGGCCTCCATGGCCCTTCTTTAAGACTCAAGAGATGGGGCCTGTATCAGGCTTACTTTCTCTGGTTGTCTGTCAGTGTGATGCCTTGAGCTGAGACCTTGAAATGGACAGTGGCTGGCATTGGGACGGGGCTGCAGCTCAGAGCTGCAGAGCTGGCCCTGGCCACAGCTTGAGGGCCAGTCAATGACTCTGTCTCCACAGAGGTCAGGTAGAGCACACTGCAGGCTAAGGAGACAGGAGGTAAGTTGATGAGCTACATAGCTTTGCCAGGACCTGGATCTGTCACCCATTAGCTTCTGATCCGACCATCTTGTGCACTTTCCCTGACCAGTGCTGCCAGAATGCACTGGAATCACACACTGACAAATTAGAAAGGCAATTGCCAGACTCCAAGGGAGCCACAGGCAGCAACAGTGGGGGAAGGCCTGAGGAGACACATTAAGTTCTTGCCCCTGCTGTGGCTGTGATTCCTGTATTGTAAACCTTGAGAACTTGACCCGTGACCCCTTCCTCACCCCCTGAAGATATGGGGCTCCTCTGCCTTTGCAGGTGAAATATACCTGCTGGGTCTGCCACCCACAGCCCTTGCAGTGCCTGCCCCTCCCTGTGTCTGGAGTCTACAGTATCCTCCTAACTACCAGGGAAAGGAAGGGGGAAGCAAGGCTTTACCTGCTCCCTGACGTAGGAGGTCTGCTGCCGTGCTCATGTTGGTGGGCACTGGGGCCTCTGGGGTTTCTTCCAGAGGATCTGAGGAGATGAAGGCCACCAAGTAATGTCGAGAGGGAGGGGCACTCCTAGCCTCCCTAAAGTAAGGTGGAGGAAACGGGACCTCTATTTCGGTGTAGGGGTAGCAAGAGCCAGGAGACAGATCACCCACCTTTGCTAGGAATTCGCAGACAGCAGGGCAGGGAGATGGGAGAGATGGAGTGCTGGGAGACCAGGGCAGACAGGCTTCCTGCAGGGGGAGAGGGGGGAGAGAGGACATCTCAGTGGCCATAGTCAGGGGTTTCTCTTCCACTCTCTCTTGATGCCTCTCCTTCCCCCCTCCCCCCGCCCGAGGCAGGGTTGCTCTGTATAGCCCTGGCTGTCCCAGGACTCTGTAGACCAGGCTGGCCTCAAACTCAGAAATCCACCTGCCTCTGCCTCCTAAGTGCTGGGATTAAAGGCGTTCACCACCACTGCCTCTCCTTCAACCCCGCCCCCCCACCAGAACCCTCTCAGACTCTTGCTTCTCACCAAAATAGGGCTCAGTGGGACAACCCTTGATCTTCACGCCTTTGGACCCAGTCTCAATGAGGAAATGGCGGACCAGCTGTTCTGAGGGGTCCCCTGAGAGGAGCGAGAGGTGAAAGTAAAGCTTTATGGGATTCCAGGATCTCAGTTTCTCCCCCATAAGACTCTTTCCGAAGCAGCAGCAGACTTGTCTCAACCCTTCCCTACATGGAGATGTCCTGTGCACCTCCTCGCTCCCACTACCCTGGTCCTGCAAATTCTCCCATCTCCACATCTGCACCTTCAGCTTGAGAGTTCTGTACCTTTCCAGGGCTGGGCACTAGGTGGGGGTGTAGCCACCTTGAGGGCTAGTCCATAGGCTCCTTGGAATGAATGGCTGTCTCTAATCAGGAAAGCCCCAGGATCCTTGTCTTTAAGCAGGGCAATGGCTGCAGGGTAGAAGTTTAGAGATGGCTGTCAGCCCCACACAGTCCCACTAGCAGGTTCCCAAGTCTCTCACTCTGACAGCTGTGGGGATGGCGGGAGTCTGGGGCCTTGGGTCATGGGACTTTGAACAATATTTAGTCTGAGGCCAAAACTTAGAATCTATTGGTGAGTAACCCAGCGAAGAGCAGAGACAGAGGGAACCAAAGGCCCTACCAGGATGATGGATTTACAGCCAAGACAGGCCTGAGAAGTAGACTGGGATGCGCCCACGACATTTTCTGGCTTCTTACCTTGGTCTCGGGAAAGGTGTGGCTTGTACCAGAACTTTGATGTATCCTGGACAAACTTGACATTACTTTGGTTCTCTTGTAAAGGGTGCTCTAGATGAGGGAGGGATTGAGTTCAGACTCCAGGGCTGACTATGGTCTCTCTCTGGAAATTGAGGTTCTTTAAAGGATACTTAACCCTCCTAGACCCTTATACCTGGGGGTTGGGTGACATCTGGGAGAGGAGGTGCAAAGGTGACACTTTGATTGGTACCTCTGGCTGGTGGCGATGGCTGTTGCCCAGACCCGGGCAGGTGTCGTTTTTCAGGAAGTGGAGGCTGAGTGGGACCATTGGCATCATAGGAGGTAGCCAGGGGGAAGGCAGGGGTGGGTGAGCTCTGGGGTGGTTCTGGGCTGCCCACAAGCCAGGGCATCTGGGTAGGCACAGGAGTAAGAGGAGAGCCATCTGGGCTATCTGAGGGGCCCCGAGGGCCCTGCCATGGGGCATGGCGGAGTCCGGGCAGGGTGGCTGGCACAGGGCTCCGAGGACTGGCATTGTTGGTGTGGCCCCCTGGGCTCCTTTCCTGAGGCCAGCCATTGGGTGAACTGGGTGCAGAGGTCTGGGAGAAGGGGCTAGGGTCCAGTGGCTCAGGTCTGCTGCTTGTCAACAGCTCAGGAGTCTTTTCAGTGACTCCCTGTACAACAGAGGGCAGTGCCTCACCAGGACCTAGTCTCTGAGTGGGTGCCAAGGAGGGAGACCTGGTGGTATCTTGCCGTCGGGTGCTGCAGGAAAAGGTAGATGATCAGACAGCCCCTGCTTTGGGCTCTTGACACCCATACAACATGCCCAAGTAGCCTTGGCCCTCTGTGTACCTTTCCTTGCCCTGAACTGGGCTGCTGGTGTGCAAGGGTGTAGAGGGACCAGACAGCTCTGAAGAGGCACTGCACTGGGCATCTCGGGGAGACCGAGGCAGCGTGCTGTGTCCACTGGAGCCATCCCTCCAGGATGGTTCAGGTGACTCTGAGACAGGAAAGAAGATCTCTGTGAACAGGAGCCTGTTTTTCTGTCTGGTTCAGCTCCTTCCTACCCATGGCATCCCCCTGGACATTCCCACTCGAGAGTCCTCACCTGTAGAAGCCAAGGGTCCTTTTGATGCCAGGTGCTCAGGAAGTGGGTACTTGTCTCTCCCATCCTCCGAAGGAATCTCATAACCCAGCTTCCTGGACTGCAAGTAGGGTGGACTTCCCGGGGACACAGAACCAGCCCGTGGTGAGTGGGCACCAGGGCTGGGGTACCCTCTGCCTTCACTTGGGGATCCACAACTGTGAGGTGCCCGGCCATATGCTGGGCAGTAGCTGGGAACTGCTCCTCCATAGCCATAGGTTACCAGGGCAGGGTACCCTGGATGCCCATACCTGCCTTCAGGGCACAGGGCATAGGCACAGCCCTCATGTCCTTCTTCACCCACCTTGGGTGGCTTCAGGCAGCCATAGTCAGGCATTGGGGCATGATGATGCCCACAGGCAGGCACCAGCAGAGGCAATGGGTGCCCAGGCCTCACTGAGTGCAGAAGAGGTTTGCCTACCTCGCTGGACCACCCCTCTGCAGCCTCCCTCTCTAGTCGCAGTCCATACAGGGCTGCTGTGGGCAGTGCCAGCTTCTCCTCACAGGCAGGGCACGAGCATAAAGCAGGCACCCCAGGGTCCTCCAGGATCACCACCTCCCGGTAGCCTGCTGGGCGGTAGCCAAAGTCCCCATTGGTGGGTTTGCCCAGCTCAGGTGCATAGGGGTATGGCCCTTCTGAAAGTGACCTACAGAGGCGCCTCTTCTCCACAGAGGTTTCTCTGTAGCCCTGGGGGTGTCCCTCATAGCCCCCGTAGGGTGGTCGACGCCTCTCTAGGGTTCCCTCAGGCCGATAGTAGCCCCCATTGGGGGCCCCACAAGGCTCCCGGAAGCCCTGACGGCAGGAGCAGTGGCGACTAAGGCCAGGCCTGTGGCCTGAATACATCCCAAGGTGCAGGCTTCCACCCACAGAGGGCTGCTCTTCGTCATCTAGGATGGCGGTCTCTCGCCCGGCACCACGGCCCGCACTGGCTACTCCGCAGCCTCCCAGCAGACGATCCAGCTCCTGCCTTTCAGCAGCAGTTGGGGGCGGCCGGCCGGGGGATTCTGCTGTGTGTTCTGTGGTGAACGTGGACGAGTGTCCGGAATCGCTGCTGACAGAGAGCATCGGGGGCGGGGGAAGCTCTGGAGAAGGTGCTGGTGGTGTCTGGCGCGGAACCCGCTCTCCCCGCTGCACCTGGGCATAAGGACTGCCATCCAGGGGTCCCCTTGTGTGGGCCAAGGAGCCTGAGCGGAGAAGAATTTCTAAGTGGGGATAGTGCTGACACTCAGCCACACAGCTCCTGCCTGCCCAACCACACCACACACCGTCCACGCTGTCCTCATGGTGCTGGTTGAAGTTTTCATAGGAGTCCCAGCGTACAGCAGGCTCTGTCGTGTTGTAATCCACCGAGATAGAGGGATCGTTCCGTGGGGTGGTGCCTGTGGAAAGCCACCGGGGTACTGAGGAGTAGGGGATCCCCTCCCCCCCAGCACCTTCAACACCCCGCCCCTCCAGCTCCCACTCTTACCTTTGACCTTCTCAGGGCTGGAGGAGAAGACAAACTCCACTGAGGCTTGGAAAGGGAACCGCTCATCTGTGGAGGTGGTGAAGGTGAGGAGTCACGCCCCACTGGCTTTCCCTTCCCTACCCACCACCTTACACTTCACTGGCCTCTGACTCACCAGCCCAGGCCTCATCTAGCTGGTCCTTTGGGAAGGTGAGCTGTGGCCCGTGGATGGTGCACGTGTGGAACTGAACTCGGAACACGAGGGTCCGGTCTGTCCCCTGGCCGCCCTTGTGGTAGCAGGTTACCTGAAGGAGGGTAGGAGGCTGGCATCACATCTGCTTTGCCTCACTTATACCTTTGCCCGGAGGGCCACCCGGGCCACTGCTTCTGCCATGCCCCAACCTCATCATGAACTCTCTTAGGACAGCATGGGTGGAGTTCCCTTTTGGCCCTCCATTAGTTTGTATCTGCTTGGCCCAGGGAATGGCACTATTTGGAGGCGTGGCCTTGTTGGAGTAGGTGTGTCACTGTGGGTATGGGCTTTAAGACCCTACTCCTAACTGCCTGGAAGGGAGTCTTCCACTAGCAGCCTTCAGATGTTCCCACCTTGATGATAATGGACTGAACCTCTGAACCTGTAAACCAGCCCCAATTAAATGTTGTCCTTAGAAGAGCTGCCTTGGTCATGGTGTCTGTTCACAGCAGTAAAACCCTAACTAAGACACACACCCTGTCAGTTGACGATATGGCTAGAAGCCTCCCACCCCACTGCAGTCCAGGATCCCCACCCCCCAGTGTTACAACCCCCCCTCACCATGACATCGCCTTTGAGGAGAAGGGCTGGCTCCAGGCTGATACAAAGCTGCTGGGGCCCTGAACCTGTGATGCGGCTTTGGGTAGAGAAAGGCAGAATAGTCAGAGGCATCCAGGGAGGGCACCAAGGTAGCTAGACATAGTCAGCCTCTCTGGCAGATGTCAGGGCCTGGGAGCAGGATACTCACTAGACTCCAGATGTGTAGACCAGCTGCATAGACTGGTAGATCTTGAGGAAAGGCTGGAAGCCTGGAGGGGTGGAAAGAGGCCATGAGGGGTATAGGGTAGGAGGTGGCTATCCCCACGGAATACATCCCTGGGGGAACTCACCTGTGTTGGGCTCAAAGGCTGGCAGCACTGGAACAAACACATAGTGCAGGAATAGAGGGCTGCTGTTCATTCTGATGGAGCCAGACAGCAGCCCACTGAAATATCCGACATAGCTGGTGGGGGAGGTGCCAAGAAAACATTAGCGTCTTCCTCTAGAGGGCGCCTCACACCAACTCAGCAGCTCTTGGGAGAACTAGACCGCTCTTCTAATCTTATGCTTCAAGGAGGCAAGCCCTGCTCACCCTGTGGAGTCTTTCTTACAAGCCTCTGCTTTATTCTCCTCATTGTCAGCCAGAACGATCTAGTCTGTTTACACATGGCTTCTTGCCTTCTACTCTACTAGCATATAAATGCCAGGAGAGCCTGACCTTGTTTGTTCTGACTTCCCAGGACTTGGCACAGGGCCTGGCTCAGCTCCCATGTACTGTGGGATTCAGGTGTGCTGCCTGAGCAGGAGAATCGGCCCTTCCCCACTGCAGTGCTCACCGGCGCTGGGAGGGCTGCAG
Organism: Montemys delectorum; assembly: GCA_019843815.1. Classification (NCBI taxonomy): domain Eukaryota; kingdom Metazoa; phylum Chordata; class Mammalia; order Rodentia; family Muridae; genus Montemys; species Montemys delectorum. The sequence continues at coordinate 28,718 of JADRCD010228492.1, forward strand.
TTCCGTGGCTATCTTGTCCTCGCAGAATTTCCTCATGGTGAGAGTTGCCAGCGCCTGGTCTGCCCTGGGAAGAATAAGGCAGGTTGGGGATTTGGGACAGTCCCATTCTGGCTTTCCATGCCTAAACCCCAGGGAAGGAGGAACCATGAGATCCCCTCTGTACAGAGGAGCTCCCAGTGTGTGGTGAGGAGAGCCAGAGGCCCTATAGCATAGTCAGTTTCCCAGTTGTTGGGCTTCGGGCAACTGCCCCCTGAACCTGGCTTTCCTCACTTGTAAAAGGGGGCAGCTAGACAACCTGATGGGTTGAACTGTGTCCCTCCCCCAGAGAAATGTACCTCAAATGTGACCTTACTTAGAAATAGGGTCTTTGAAGATGTGGTTAGATAGGTTAAGAGGAGATCATACAGGAGCAAGGTGGGTCCTTAATTAAGGTGATCGGTCCTTAGAAGAGGACAGACAGAAACAGGCGCACAAAGAGAACACCATGCGATGACGGAGGCAGAGATTGGAGGGATGCCGCTGCCAGCCAAGAACTGCCAAGAACTGTCAGGCACCACCAGAAGCTGGAAAGAGGCAAGGAAGGAGTCTGCCTAGAGTCCCAGAGACAGTGTGGCCCCACTGACACTTGACTTTGGACTTTCAACACCTTAAAACTGTAAGACAACTGAGTTATATCATTTTAAGCTACTCTATGGCACCTTGCTGACAGCCCTAAGAATCTAGCCCAGCTGCTCTGTTGTGGAGAGCTGGGCCCACTAGTGGAGAGAGGCGGTACCGCACCAAGTTTATAATCTGACTAAGGAAAGAAAAGCTCAGACAGGGCCAGATGAGGAAGGGCCACGGAGGCAGGACAACTCACCCTGCAGAGATCTTGCTGTAGTGCATATAGGCAGAGACAATGACCCCAAGCTTGCCTTTGCTCCCCTAAGAGAGAAAGAGGCAGAGCTGGGGAACCTGTGACTTTGAGGCTGAGGTTGGCCTAGCTCTGTGACCCCAAGGTCCCAGCTCACCTTGCAGTACAGCACCACCACATGCTGAGGGTCAGCACTGAGCCACGTCTCCATGGCTTTGCAGATGGAACACAACTTGTCCAGAGGTGGGGCATGTAGTTCAGGCCAGCCAAAGTCCTGCACCTGTAGAAGTACAAGGGTACAACTCTGCGTGCATAGCGTGTGTGTGTGTGTGTGTGTGTGTGTGTGTGTGCGCGTGCGCGCGCGCGTGCATGTGCGTGTGTGACAGGAACATCGGGGAGCAGGATATGGATACACTACAGCAATACGGGGACTTGGGGGCAAGGTGGGTACTTAGTAGTAGTCCACAATAGCTTGGACACCTTTTTCTGCCATTCTGTGGGCTGATATCCTGTATCTTAATTGGTATGAGAAAGGTGGATGTCAATTCCTACTACTAATAACAAGCCAATATTTTCACAAGGACAGACAGACCATTTCCCTCCTACCTTGGGGTTCAGGCGGGTCAGGTCATGCCGTTTCTCTGAAAGGTTGAAGAGCTGAAATAAAGGGCAGAGTTAGATGAGGGTGCTGAAGGTGCTCCCTCAATGAGCATCTTGCTCTAAAATAGTTCGATTGCGATCTGCTGGAGCTGAATCCTCTTCCAGCTGCGAACCTGGCTGAGCTCCGGCCCCGCCCCCGCCCCTGCAGGCTAACACCGCCCCCTTGCCAGCCCCATCTCAGGTATGGATAGGGAAACAGTAGCCTCGCCCCGCTCCTCACCAGGTACTTGTCTCTGTGCTTGGATTGCAGCACATGGGCTAGCTCTCGCAAGTGGCCTCGGTGTCGCTGCTCGTCTGGTCGTGCAGGAAAAGCTGCGGCCAAGATCCGCTCTGTTACATAGGTGAGGTCCAAGTCCCAGCGACGCTCCATGAGCGGATCCAGGCTGAAGCTCCTGCGGGAGGCCACAAAGCTGATTTAGGGAACAGAGAAACGTGGCGCCCCGGGGAGCTAGTATGATGGTAAGGATCCTGGGGAGCGCTGGACTAGCTATTAGGTCCTTAGTCCGGAGGGGAGCACTATCTTGGGGCGTTTTATTGCGGGCCATTGCCATAAGCTGAGTGGGGTCGCTTGGCGTCCTCACTCACTCACCTGGGTAGAGTACTGCGCTGCTTTGAGTGGTTCAGAGACTTGGTGGACCCCTGGTGGATGAGAAACCGTTATGTCGACATCTCTTTGGATGCACTGCTTCTAGGCTTCCCGGTCAAAAGTTCTACAAACCGTGGTCTTCTGGAAATGTAGGTCCCTACTCATAGAGCTACCCCACACACCCCTCCCCGCTCAGGCTCCTAACATCCCTTACCAGGTGTTCTATGCGCCGGACTGGGGCTGTGTTTCTCCGCTAGAGAGAGGAGGTGGGGGAGGAAATGGGAGTGGTTAGGGCAGGGGCAGGGAAGTCTGGACCTGAGGGGCGGGGTGGGAGTGCATGTCAGTGTCCACTCAGTGGGGACAGGACTCTAGCCCCCAACAAGCCCTAGAAGACAGTAACCATGAAGGGCTCCCACAGTCATCTGTTGAGGATGACCGACCAATAACCACAGCACTCAGTTCTACATAACCTCCTGGAGACCCACTCTGAGACCACCAGACCCCAGGATACTAGTCAGGTTCCTTGCCTTCCCTGCCCCATCCTAAAGCATACTCACCAGCTCCGCAGGGGGCAAGGCCTGACAGGGTGAAGTCACCTGGGAAGAGGTGGGGGTTAAAGGCTGTGCTGGTGAAAAGGGGTGCCTGGCCTGAGCAGGAAGGTGTAGGGGCTGTTACCTGATGAACGCAGGCTCTAGCTGAGGTTCCTCTATTTAAGGGAGTCTTGCTTCTGCCTCTCCATCTCCCACCCCTCCGGCCCCCTGACTGTTGCTCTTGGCTCTCAGCCCCCTGCCCACACAGACCCCCATTCATCCAACTGCAGGACAGGAGTTATATATAGAGCCAGCCAGCCAGGCAATGGCCAGGGGTGGACACTAGCCTCTTTCACGGCTGAGACCCCACCCATGGACACATAGCTCCCCCAAGCTAGCTTGAGGCCCTGGGACTACCCCCTGCCCTGATGGAGGCCCAGGAACGTTCCTCAGAGATGCGGGCTGCCTTAGGTTCTTAGTGGACAGTGGGTACCACCTACAGGGTATAACCCGAACAGGCTCACCTTCACCACCCAGGGTAAGACCAACTAAGGCATCCTGGGACCCTTCCTCAGAGGGAAGGCACTGCCCATCCGGGTGCCTGGTCTCTGAAACCTTGCTCCCTCTCTATCCACCCCGCCCTTCCTCCCCCCGCCCCCCCCCCCCCCCCCCCCCCGCCATCCTCTCTCGCCAGCTGCAGCCTGGGCACAGCACCAAGACAAACGCTGTCTCACTGTCCACCCTCCTGGGCCAACCCTCCAGGGGTGGAGTAGGGTGGTTCTTAAAGAGCCCAACACAACACCCCTGCCACCCAGGAGTGATGGGACTGGGTGGAAGACCCATGCCATTGTGGCTGAAGAAGCCTGTTTGGGCAGGGAAAGACACCATCCCCCCATTGGACAGAACTAGATACCCACCTTTGCTTCACATTTTCTGTGTGTGGCCACCTTGCAGACTAGAGAGAGAAAGGGGAGGGTACAGGTTAGCAGAGGCTTATGGGGACAATAAGAGTAGCTGTCCTCTAGTCCCCCAGGCTTTGGAAGCCAACCCCAGGACCCTGGTACACTAGGTTACTGGAGTTGAAGAACAGAGCTGGTTAACAGCAGGTTCTGCTCTGGAGTCAGGGAAGAGGGCCAGAGGTTGGGGTCTAGGATGAACAGAGGTGAGGAAGAAGAGGAGGAGGAGGAAGAAGAGGATGGGGGAAGAAGAGGATGAGGAAGAAGAGGAGGAACAGGAAGATAAGGAAGAGGAAGAAGAGGAAAAAGAGGAGGGAGAGGAGGAGGAAGAAGAGGAAAAGGAAGAGGAGGAGGAGGAGGAAGAGGAAGAGGAGGAGGAGGAAGAGGAAAAGGAGGAGGAGTAAGAAGAGGAAAAAGAGGAAGAAAAAGAGGAGGAGGAAGGGAAGCCCCTAGTCACAGGTAAGGATGTGAAGGCGGTAGAGTCACAAACCTCCTGGGCTGTGACAAGGTGGGTGTCAAGAGGAGGGCATTTGTTTCTGAATTGGCCTGTCTCTAGAGCCTGAGTCACACAGCACTTCTGAGGGCTCAGCACCATAGGAACAGCAAGAGCACTTTACCTCGGCACGAGACGCCGGTCCCATCGATGGTCACCTTACACACTGCACACACTGGAGCTTTCTTCCGGAAAACCTTCTCCCGGAAGCTGTGTGGTTCTGCTTTCCTAGGCTGCGGGCAGGGTGACAGACAAATAGGGGTATGTGTTCCTAGTGGGCCCATCTCCAAGGCTGGGCAGGGACCTTTCCTTAGAGCGATGCTGCTTCCCTCTCTTCTAGCCAAAAGTCTCTGAACTCTAAGGCACACTTGGCCACAGCTGGTTTCAGGGTAGTCATGAGGCCTGTCCTCTACAGGGCTTGGAATGTGACCCCTTGCGTCACCTTGACTGGGTCAGCTCCTCCCTAAGGGTTCACTCAGGCCTTCTCACGTGGCAGAACTATGTGATGTCCTTGTCACCCCCACTTCCAATGTGAGGGCTTTCTGAATCTTGGCAGACTGGGGGGTCTGATTCTCCTCCCATCTTGCCCTCCCCACATGAGGCTTGTATACTGTGAGCTGACGGCCAGGACACACAGGCACTGTCATATAACACCCAGACTGACTGCAGCCAGTCCTGAGCCCCTGGCTCTCAGTGTCCCCAAGCTCCAGGCAGCTGATATGACCCCTCCCCCATGGTCAGAACAACATGTTTACTCTTTGTGCACTGAGACGGCAGGCAGCAATTGTCTAAGACGCTTGGAAGGAGGAATGGCAGTGGGGACAGACAGGCAGCCTCCATGCCTCTGTGTGTTATCACAGGGGTGGCCAGGTTCTCTGGATGCCCCCTCCCCACCCAGAGGTTGTGAGGTCAGCGGCTGGCTGGGCCGCCACCAGTTGTCCAGGTCCCCATCAGTCCCTACTCACTGAAAGTTTTCACTGCTGTTCCTACTACACCTCCCACCCCAGTTCATCTTGCCTATCTAGTGTCCATGGACAATCTCCCTCATGCCATGGCTCTTCTGCACATTCTTCATCCCTGTGTTCAAGCTCTGGCTGATCCCTCCTCTCCCTGGATCTATCTGCCCACCGTAGTGTGGAGAGGAAAAGGAGAGGGGGATGGACAGCAACATATGAGTAGTTTTGGTCCCTTAACTGTTCTAGACCTCCTCTAGACTGGGTGTGAGACCCACCAGGACACTTGGATGCACTTGTGGGTGACGCCACGCCGTGTGCGTGCAGGTGACGTCAGTAGAAGGCAAGCTCCCTGCCTTTTTCATTGCCTTCTTCCCATACCTTTTCCCTCAAGCTTCCCCTGGAGGTCAGGGCTCGAGCTCTTATCTGAGCCCTCGGGGCCTGTTCAGGCTCAAGCCAGGAAACACACAGGGGAGTCAAAACAGATGGTAGTATCCCACTGCTATCCTACCCTAGCCACCTCAGAGGGCCAGGGGAAAGGGAAGAGAAAAGAGGCTGAAATTAGGAAGGGGGTCTGGCCTGAACCTGAATCCTGGCCCTCCCGCCTTGTCCGCACCTCCACCCTGCCCCACCTTTGCCCAGCTGGTGGGCACTCCTACCCTGCTGGTGGCCCGGCTGCTGTCCCTCCTCCCCAGGGCTCTGAGCAGCCTTTCCACAGGGCCGCTGGACTTCATGGTGGCTGGCTGGCTGGCTGGGTTCTTGGCTGCAGGGCCTGAACAATGCTGGGGCCTGCCCTGGGGCTTCCTGGAAGCAGCCTGGCCAAGGCAACCGCTTCCCTTGGGTGGAGGGGAGGCTGTCTGGCTGGTGTGTGGAGAAGCCTGGCCCTGGAAGTGGAGGGAAGTGCAGGCGGGAAGGGGGCAGGTCGCTGCTCCAGGAAGTGGGGTGGGGGAGGATGTGGGGGAGGCCAGGAGATCAGATTCCCAGGATCTACCCTGCTGGGAGTGTCAGCTAAGATCTTTGGCTCTCCCCAACTCTGGAGCTGCCTCCTACCCAGTGGGCCACGGTGTGCAGGGGCCTGGGGTCTTGAGATCCAGCCCTAGAATCAGCCAGTGGTGCAGGGTGGGAATTCAGGTCTCAGGGCAGGACTCAAGGGCCAGTGGAGAACACTGTGTCCCCAGCCAGTCTCTAGACTGAACCCTCATGCTCCCTTGGGACTTCCTGTGGGAAGGGAGTGTTGCTGGGAAGCAGTAGAGCGCTCCACACCCTTAGGGTGAAAGAAAGCTAGGGATGAGGGATAACTTCCCTGTCGGATGGGAAAAGGATCTTGTAGTACCGTCCTCAACGCCAAGTTCCAGCCAGAAGGGCTAACTGTTTACAGGAGTGGTCCATCTTGCAGTAACCCAAAGCACTGGAGGCTCCTCCTGAACACCCCAGCTACTCCCCTCCAGATACAACCCACGGTTCCTGGCTTAGTTCCCAGACCCTGTACCTGAGGCTCTGCAGGGGACCCCACCCACCCACCTACCCACCCACCCAAACCTGAGCACTACCTTCATGGCTCTTGTGGCCTGTCTCTCCTTCCTCTGTGGCTGTCCCTGGACCCGAGGACTGGACAGGAGGCCCCCTCCCAACACATACTCCACCCCCTCTAGGGCCTCCTGCTTCCCTCCTGGGAATAGGGCCAACTTCCTGTCCCAGGAGTCAAGGGAAGGAGGTGTATGGGGCCTCGGAAAGGATGGAACAACCTTCCAACAACAAGGGTCAACAGCCTGGGGGTTCTCAGCGCAAAGCCCTTGACAGCAGCCTTTGGAATGCCTTAGCTGTCACTTGGAAGAATGCACACCCGTGTCACCCTCATTTGCATGGTATTTACTGAATGTCCTAGTGCAACTCCTCCAGCTCTTGCAGGGCCCCACCGGAGTCTTCCCCCTCTGCCTCATGCCCATCTGACAGATGAAGGGCGGGTCTAATCCCCCCAGGGACCCTTCAGAAGACCTGTCAGACTGAAAAGTCCTAGGCCTCTTCCTAAACGCTCCAGTTCTCTAGGAAGCCCGTCGCCAGTGTACCCTGGCTAAAAGGCAGCATGAGTGGCAAGGGGCGGGGCACCCGCTCTGCAATCCCCACCTGAGTTCTGGCTGTGTCCCAGGACATTCCAGGCCGATGGCCAGGTGGGCAACTGGGCCTGTCCTGATTCTGCACCCAGCCCTGTTTGGGGAGATGGATCACGGCATCGCCCCTCTTCCTGGCCTGATCCAATTTTTTCCCTCTGCTCCTATGGCACATGGACCTACACCTACGACTGCAGCCTCTGGTGGGACTGAAAATCTCTTCCTCTGGAACAGGTTCCCAAACACCCTCTGCCCTCACTGAACTTACACTGCCCACCTAGATCTAGAGAATAAGTGTCCACTTGACTCCGCATGTTCCCACCACAGGGAGTGTGGAGTATTTCTGAAAAGAGCTGAGGGCAAATTATGCCTGAGGAATGGCAGCATTACCAGATCCCATGGATCCTCACCTCCCACCTCCTGCCTGGAATATTCCAGAGCTCTTTTGCTTCTCCCCAGCAGGGCCCCCTCTCACTCTGAAGCCTTGGGTTTGTTTGGAGAAACCCCTCCGCCCACCCACACACCCCTCCTTCCTGGAAATAGCTGTGGTTGGATGAGAGGCCGGGAGCAGGGCCACAGAGGAGTGAGGCCCAGGAAAGGAGGGGAGGGGAAGGGAGGTAGGATTCAAGGGTGTGTCCAGAGGGACCTAGGGGGTATCTAGGCAGGGATGAAGTAGAAAAGGGCTAATAGGAGGGATCAGCTTCATCTGTGCCTGCATTCTGCCTCAGTGTCCCAGATAGAGAAAACAGAGAAGAAAAAGCTTGCATGCACTCTGCCAGGCCAAGGCCACAACACTGCTGCCAGCTACCGCGGGCATCTTGTGTTCAAAGTGCGCTCGCTTGTGGTTGGAGCTAGAGAGGTACGCAGAGAGTGGCCTCAGTAGTGCATAATGGGACGCAGGAAGGCGTGGTGGCCTGAGCTAGGACCACAGCCGGGCCCCGCCCCCTGGTCACCTCTAGTATCTTTAACTGCCCCCTAGCTCACCGTGACCGGGAGGGGAGGGCGCGGGCCGCGGTCCCAGCCTCGGGCTCCCTCCGCGCCCAATGCTCCGGGACCCCAGTGGCTCCGCGCCCCCTGGCGCCCGCCTCTGGCTCGGACCGCGCGCTGTGACGCAGAGGGCCGATGCTCGCCCTCACTCCCCCCCCTCCCCGCCTGGCGTGGCGCGGCCACTCACCTGTGGGGGGCGCCCGGAGGGCCGGGGGCGCGGCGGACCGGGGCAGCAGCAGGGGGCGCCCCCGGACCAGCCCATCCCGGCCAGCCGCGCCGCGACACGCGGAGGCGGCGGCGGCGGCGGCGGCGGCGGCGGGACGGGCGCTCAGCTGGCTCCCTCCCGCCGCACCCTGCGCCCGCTGCCTCCTCCCGCCCTCCGGCTCCCTCCTTCTTCCCGGGCTCCAATCGCCACCTTCCACCCGCTCCCCGCCCGCGCCGCCTCCTTTCTCCTTCCTCTCCTCCCACTGTCCTCCGTGCGCGCCGAGGCAGGCTCCGGCTGAGACTCGCAGACGGAGCGGCAGCCAGAGCCGGAGAGGGATCGCACGTGGGAAGACAGCCCCGGGAAGCCTCAGACCGAGAGGCTGCAGAGGGCCACAGACGCCCGAGGAGAGGCCAGAGGGACAGGGCAGGGAGAACGCGTGAACCACATAGACTCCTAAAGGAAGGTGGACGCAGAGGCCTCTTTACTCACCCTAGTGCGAACTAGGCCTGGCCTGGTTGGGGCACCAGATTTAAACACCTCAAGTTACTGGTGTCCCAGGTCTTAAGATAACACTTCCTGGAGTTTTCTGTCACTTCTCCCAAAGGACTCGGAGCTGAGGAGCTGAGGACCCGCAGGAGATTCAAGATTCCTGACCCTCAACTGCTTAAGTCATCGCGCAGGTGTTCTTAGATCTTCTCAGTGGAAGTTCTTTTGATGGTGTAACCTCATTCCATTCTTTTAAGATCTGATATTGGATAGGAACGCCTGGCATTAAGCTAGGGACCATGGTGTTAGTTTGAGTGAAGTTGAGAGTAGTGATGTGGGTCCTAGAATCTTAGAACCTGTTGTCATTCCCTGTTCCCAGCATTCCTTAGCAGATCCTAAACTGTTCTGCTGCTGGAGTTTCCATGATGGACATTGATGGAGCCATGTATCTCAGTGCTGAGAAGTGGGGAGTGCTTAGAGTTCAGTGCCAGGGTAGGTGCTCAAAGCAGCACTGTTTGCTCAAGCCCTCTGGGCCCGCCCGCCCGCCCCATCTCTCAGCAGAGTTCTATGCTCATCCTTCATCCTGTTCTGGCAAAGGCTAGTAGGCTTGGGCGGTCTGGCTCTGATTACTGAAGAATGGAGCACCTGATTTCCATCTGGCAGCCGAGGAGCAGCTGGGAATCGTGACTGGTGGATCTTACTGTCCAGTGGGCACTTTTACAGCAGCCAGCGTCCCAGGGGCTGCTGCTGGAAGTGCTGGAGAGACTGGGAAGGGAATGGCTCCACTGGCAGTGAAGTGAGAGTGGGAGGAAGGGCCTGAGAGAGAGAGGGGCAGGGATTGGAGGCTCATGGGAAAGGGCAAGGCTGAAGGTCATGCTGTTGATTTTGGCAAAATTAGATTATGTAATTAGCATGGAATATGGAAATGTTTGTTTAATGTGCCTAGCTCTTTTAACACCCAGCCCTTCCCAGCAAACCATGGGTTTTGGCTGGGTGCTAGGATATTACCTCTGGATGTAGCTTTTAATCTCTGAAGTCACCAATGAGTGAGCTAGATTGACTGGATCTCAAAGGTGGGTGGGACTATAGCTTCAGATCAGGCTGGTATCCTACCCCGCCTAAACACTCATTAGGAAGAACTTGAAAGTTTCCTGGGAATTGGAGGGGGGAGAGAAGAGTCACTAGATGTCTAGCTGAATCCTCAGCTCGGGTTTGATCACTACTCTTCAGGTCCCGATTGAAGGGAGGGAGACCTAAACCAAGCCTAAAGGTAGACACCCACTGACTGCCCTCCACAAGGACATTCTTACCTTGACTATGCAGAAAGAAGTCCATCTTGGTACTGAAGGAAGAACTCTCTCTTCCACAGCCTGAGGTCTCATGCCCATGACTGAGCACTTAATTTCTTGAGGTGGATCTTGAGAGTGTGGGGCTGTCCTGGCTGGAAGAGCATTGGGCTCTTAGGAACCAGGAGGAGCCGTGTGGGGTAAGGGGCAGCGTCAACTTCAGAGGCGGACCTCTTGGCAGAGGACAGAGCAAGCATTGTCCAACCAGGAGGTTGCTGCAGCTGGGTGGGAACAGAATTCTCTTCCAAACTTGGTTTAGTGGGGGCGGGAAGGCAAGTTTCCTTCTCTTGTAGCCCTGGGGGTTAATGGTTGCTGAGAAACAAACTTATTCGTCAATTGTTGCTTCCCAGAAGCAGATGTGGAGCTCAGTCACTTCCTTAGAGTACATGCTTGGAGCTAGTGAGACACTAGAAGTGACACTTAACACTTCACTGCTGCCCGGCAATGGTGGCACATACCTTTAATCCCAGCACTTGGGAGGCAGAAACAGGCGGATTTCTGAGTTCGAGGCCAGCCTGGTCTACAGGGTGAGTTCCAGGACAGTCAGGGCTATACAGAGAAACTCTGTCTTGAAAAACCAAAAAAGAAAGAATAAGAAAAGGGGGGGGGGGGGGGGGGGGGGGGGGGGCTGGAGAGATGGTTCAGCGGTTAAGAGTACTGACTGCTCCTTCAAAAGTCCTGAGTTCAAATCCCAGCAACCACATGGTGGCTCACAACCATCCGTAATGAGATCTGATACCCTCTTCTGGTGTATCTGAAGACAGCTACAGTGTACTTATATATATAATAGTAAATAAGTCTTTAAAACAAAACAAAACACTTCACAGTTGCCAGGCAGTGGTGATGCACTTAATCCTTAATCCCAGCACTTGGGAGGCAGAAACAGGCAGATTTCTGAGTTCGAGGCCAGCCTAGTCTACAGAGTGAGTTCCAGGATAGCCAGGGATACAGAGAGAAACCCTGTCTCGAAACACCAGCCAACCAACCAACCAAAAACAAACCACTTCACTGCCTCGGATTCCAGAGCATGGTGCTTTGTTCTGTTAGGAGAAACTAGTCTGTGGCCTGGAGTATACCCAGCCCAGAATCAAGTCTGTTACGGGAATGTCCTGTTTGCATTCTGTCAGCTAAGATGGGCAGACAGGCAGTGAGGACTGTTTAGCCTTTGTCTTTACGATAGGAGGCTCCGATAGGAGGCTCCGTATGTGGTTATGTAGGTGTGGTCATGATATATATATGCCTTGCTTTTTTAGAGGATCCTCCTAGAACAGACACGACCATCTTTCTCTTCTTCGTGTGTTTCCCCTGTTGGCTGCTCCAGCTGATGATCATTGGTCTACTTGGATCTTGGTCTTCTGGAGTACAGCCAAAAGCCTTTTACACTGAAAAGCTCCCACTGCGTAGCCACTCATGGATCCCAGCCCGGCTCTGCGTTTTGGCTTTGTTAGGAAATAGAAAAACAATGGCCAGGCAATGGAGAGTCAATTTCAGGACAGCCAGGGATACACAGAGAAATCTTCTCTTAGTAAAAAACAAAACAAAAAACCCCAATCACTCAATCAAACCCAACCCTAGACAAGCAGCTGCCTTTAGTGGCCAGCAGCCAGTGTTGCATCACCCCCATCTTGGATACAAGTCCCGCACATGTATTCCAGTGACCCTAGAGGTTGTCTCTATCCTAACCCATTTTCCTGTTTTCAGTGATGACCAGCTTTGGAAAACTTCCTTAAGTCTGAAATATCTCATGAAATGGTTCCTATACCATCCATCGCCCCACAGCAGCTTGCTAGGCACACCACTTGGCCTCACGACTGCAGGCAGGGATAACCTGCAGTGTTGACATGAGGCAAAATGCTGGGGGTTGGAACAAGTCAACCAGGATAGCAAACCCTGGGCTCCATGCAGAGGCCATGTCCACTGTTGATGAGCCTACCCCCTCCGCCATGCAACAGCTCATGCACTGATGAGACTACCCCCTCTGCCATGCAACAACTCATGCACTGCTGTACACAATGGAAGGAAGGGAGATGGAGAGGAGAGGCATTCAGAAGGGAGGGGAGAAGGATAAACTGCAACATTAACCATCAACTTTAAAGACTGGATTTATTTGGAGAAAAACAAAAAACCCTCAACCCAAAGGATGGGATTTTACATCTCAAGACATCTCCCAAGTAATGTCTACAGATTACAAATCATTTTCATAGAAGATATTTTTGTACAAATTTTTACATGTATTCAGGAGCGGGACATAAGTCAACCCCTGTTTTTATTTTAACAGAGGAGCAAAGTAGGAGAGTGGGACAAAACAGCTGTCTTTTGGATGCAACTATCTGGAAGGGAAATAGACATGAAGAGGGCAAACTACCTTCTCATTGTCTACAACAATGGTTT